>OMPJ01041647.1:0-14790 GCA_900312935.1 Carapus acus
GACCCCACAGGCCTGTGTCCTCAGCCCCATCCTCTACACCCTGTTCACCCATGACTGTGTCGCCTCCCACCCTGACAACACCATCCTGAAGTTCACAGATGACACCGCAGTGATAGGATGCATCACTGGCGGGGACGAGACGGCCTACAGGAGGGAGGTAGACAGTCTGGTGAAATGGTGTGAGGACAACAACCTCACCCTCAACACAGACAAGACGAAAGAGATGATAGTGGACATGAGGAAGAAAAGGGGACCTCATGGGCCACTGTTTATCCGAGATCTTGAAGTGGAGAGGGTGAGCAGCTTCAAATACCTGGGGGTCCATGTCAGTGACGACCTCACCTGGACACAGAACACCACACAGGTGGTGAAGAAGGCTCAACAGCGGCTGTACTTTCTGAGGAGGCTGAGGAAATTCAGATTGTTACCTAAGATCCTCAGCAACTTCTACAGCTGAGTGATTGAGTCTGTCCTCACCACGTGCATCACCGTGTGGTACGGCAGCTTGACTGCAAAGGACCGCAAAAGCCTGTAGAGAGTGGTAAAGGCCACATCTAAGATCACTAGGACACCACAGCCCTCTCTGCAGAGCATCTACCATCAGAGAGTCCACAGGAAAACTGCCTCCATCATCGAAGACCCCACATACCCGCAACATGGACTGTTCTCACTCCTCCCCTCCGGCCGGAGATACAGGAGTGTCAGAAGCAGGTCCACAAGGTTCAAGAACTCCTTCTTTCCCACAGCCATCATACTATTAAACAGCTGAGAACATCCACCCCTACCTCCCCCACACACACGCACACACTACTGAGGAACCCCAACACACACACACATACACACACACGCACACACTAATAAAGAACCCACCCCCCCACATGCCGGGAATGTTACGACCACTAACAGTCTGTCTTTATTATTCCGTTGTCTTATTCTTATGTTTCATTAAGCGCGGCATCCAGTCCAGTGCAGGGCAGCAAAGTAAGAATGTCATTGTGCGGGGAAACTTGTTTCTATACTGTGCAAATGACAATAATAAAACTTTGAATCCTTTGAATAATGAAGGTGGTAAACATGGTCCACTCAAACTCAATTACTCCAGTCTCTCTCTGGATCAGTTTGAAGTCCTCCTGGAGGTGGGAGTTGAAGATCTCCCTGACGGAGGGCTCTGCCAGGAGTTTCCAGCAGACCCTCACAATACAACTGGGCCTGCTGGGCCTGTCCGGCCTCCTCCGCCGCCAACGGATCCAACTCATCACCAGGTGGTAATTGGTTGACAGCTCAGCCCCTCTCTTCACCCAAGTGTCCGAGACATGCGGTCAGATGATACGATTGCAAACTCGATCATCAATCTCCGGCCTAGGGTGTCAAAATCAATCAAATCACTTCATTTGTCATTATGCTGTGAACAACACAACAAAATATTCTTGTGCAACCTCGAGATATGCCTAAAATAATCCCTACCTTGCACTCAACCCCACAAACCCCTACACACACACCATTTCCAAGCACCCCCCCCAGACATGAATAAATAAAATTAGATGAAATGTAATAAAATAAAATAAAATAAGATAAAATAAAAGAGCATCATCAACAACAACAGATGTTAGATCATTGCACAACACCCTCCCCACCACCATCACTGTACTGGTCTTGAAAGACCTTGCTGTCTATTCAGTTCTGTGATGGCCAGAGGAATGAAGCTGTTCTGCTGCCTGAAGGTTCGGGCCCTAAAGGCCTGGAAGCACCTCCCAGATGGGAGCAGGGTGAAGAGGTGATGTGTGGTTATTTTCCTGCGGGATCCTATTTTCACGGCACAGGCAGCATGTTTGGAAGATGTCATCCAAGTTGGGAAGAGGGTGACCTATGATTTTTCCAGCTGTTTTTTTTACTGTGTTTTTGTTGATGTCCGTGCAGTTTGCGTACCACACAGTGACGCAAAACGTTGAAATGCTCTCAATAGAGTAATGATAAAAAGTCTTATGCAGGTCTGCCGACAAGTTGTTCTTTTTCAGAGTCCTTATAAAATATAGCTGCTGGTGCGCGTTTTAAACTATGGCAGATGAGTTCCAGATGAGTTCCAGTACCATTACAAATTTCTGTGATCCAGAAATTTACAACCGGAGACCCTCTCCACTTCCTCACCATTGATGAGCAGGTGAGTGAGTGAGGAGGCTCTATATCCTTTTGGCATGTTGGTCCAGGGTGTTCTTCCCCCATGTTGCACACTTAACATGCTGCTGAAACGTGGGTAACACAGTCTTAAGATTAGCATGATTAAAATCACCAGTCATGATGAAGATGCCCTCTGGGTAAGTGCTCTGTTCTTCTCCATTGGCCTCTAGCACGTAGCCGAGTGCTACATTTGCGTTGGCATCAGTTGGGATGTAAACCTCTGTAACCACAACAACAGAAATCTCCCGGGGCAGTTAGAAGGGTCTGCATTTGACTGCAAACAGTTCCAGGTCAACCGAGCAGTGTTTATCAATTATAACGGAATCTGTGCACCAGTTCTTATTCAGGTATGTACAAAGTCCGCCTCCCCGGCTCTTACCCGACCCCTCCGTTCTGTCTTGCCAGCACCACCGCTGTGTCAGGGATCCTCGGGTTCAGTCAGCTTTCTGTGACAATCATCACAGAGCAGTTCCGTGTAGTTGGTCAGGTTGATAAGTCCAGGCGTGGTTCATCCAATTTATTTCCGAAAGACTTGACGTTTGCAATGAAGAGACTGGGTAGCGGAGGTCTGTTTGGAGCCCTCTTTAGCCTCGCCAGGCAGCCGGATCTACAGCTCTGCTTCTGCTTACGGTCTCGCCGCCACTGCAGCCAGGTGAGACATGGTGACACCGGTGCTCTAGCAATCCCCACTGGTATTCCATGCGAGTGTTGGTAAGCCCTTGTAATAGGAATTTGGCATGTCCTACCGATGCACAGTAACTCCTCTCTGTTTTTGAATATGCTTCATTCGCCCAGATTGGACTCAATCATCCAAAAAAACAAACAAAAAAACACACAATAAGCAACCACATAAGGCAAAGTCCCCGGGAGCACTGAGTCACCGCGTCCCTGCACACCGCCATCTTGGGTCAATCCTGGTGCCAAGTGCACTGATGGACACCCTCATGTTCGAACATGGTGTTCGTTATTGACAAACTGTGGCTAGCACAGAGGTCCATCAACAAAACACCACTTGGGTTCAGGTCAGGGAGGCTGTTCCTCCCAATCACGCCCCTCCAGGCACTGCTGTCATTGCCCAGATGGGTGTTGAAGCCCCTAGTAAAGCGATGGAGTCCCCGTATGGGGTAATATCTAGTACACCCCAAGGACATCCAAGAAAGCTGGGCGACATAAACTTCCTTTGCTTCATCAGGGTCAGGAGCTGCTCTTAGTCTGACCTGTCACCTGAGACCTTTTTGTCCTGGGGACCCTACCAGGGGCCCTAAAGGAACCCTGCCAACAAGGGACTTGGGATGTTCTCTCGTTGAGAAACGACGACGACGACGACGACGACGACGACGACGACAACAACAACAACAACAACAACAACAACAACAACAACAACAACAACAACAAAACAGCTTGTGTAATAATCTGTGCAATATACGGACTGTCACCATTTCGGTGCCAGTCACAACATGTTTGAACTCCTGCCTTTCCATAGGTGGAGCAGGTAGGTCGATAGGTGGGCACTTTATTTGTCCATTGATTTGGCAAAACTAAGAAATTAAAGCAGAGCTGGGTCTAGAGCAGGGATGCTCAATGGGTAGATGGCGATTGACTAGTTGATCGCCTAAGTAGTATTGGTAGATCGCATGACATTGAAAAAATAGACATCCATTTTTTTTCCCAATAGGTTTGACTCAAGTCTATAATCCATCCCCTCACTTTATTGACATACAGGGCAGCCTGTCAGATGACAATGACCGTGACCTTTAGGTCACCGCTCAAGCGCAAACAACAGTGGCATGCTGCAAAACTGACTAAGCGACAAGAAGTGTGTGTGTCATCTCCGCATGTTATCTTAAGCCCTCACTTTTTTCTTTTAAACTAAGAAACCCCACTCATCAAAAAATGAGTGGGGTTGCTGGACCAACTAAGAGGTCAAAAACTTATCACTTTCCCCTGGAATGGGAGTTGGACTTTTTTTCACAATGTCATTTTTTAAGTCCGTTTGGCCTCCACAATTGCAATGCCCAAGAGGGGAAATGTGGAATGGCATTTTCGGACTCTTCATGGAAAATATGATACCGACTTCCCGCCAAAAAGCGAGCTGAGAAAGAAAAAGGTGAATGAACTAAAATCCCAGTTGTCCGGGGAGCAGTCAATTTTCTCCCAACATACTTGCAAAGCGAAAGCCGCCACCAAGGCATCGTTTCGGGTGAGTCACATCATTGGTAATAACAAGAAGATGTAGAAGAAGATGTAAAGGTAGTAAAAGAGGCAGTCGTTGAAGTAGCTGTCTAATTGTTCTGAGACTTTAAAAATAAGGCAGAAATATTATCTTCAATCAAAGCGCGGCAGCTGTCAAGACATACGGTATAAACGCAATGTGAAGCTAAGGGTGAGGATGTAACCCAGCAAATGTGGAAGGACATCGGAGAATATGAGTGTTTTTCACTGCAGTTGGACAATCTACTGATCTACTGATGTGTATACTGTATGTGTAAATAACACTGTCAAATTATGCAATATGGGTTAAAGTAGTTGTGCAAGACAAAATAATATGCTATAGAGGTGAAATGTAAGTGTAATTAAAATATACTTTATCCCAAAAGCACAAAATGTACAATAATTATGATTTAAATCATATCAAAAAGCTTGCAGGCTGAAAAAGTGTGAGCATCCCTGGTCTAAAGCAGGGGTTCCCAAACTTCTCCATGCCAAGGCCCCCCGAAGCATTAGCCTCTGCCCTGGGACCCCCTTGGCAAACCCACTGACAAAATATGGAGAGAAACGTTAACGTTTAGAATGATTTCCATATTTTTATTCAATATTCAATTATTATTTTACTATAATACCTACTATATACTAAATACTTACGATAATAAGTTTTATATTACTTTTTTGTGATCGTCCCTCTGATTTCCTGAGGGCCCCCACTTTGAAAACCACTGGTCTAGAGTATCTGGTGAAGTGGATGACACTTTGCACAGATTTCCTTCTCACTCCCCTCTCATTTCAATTCAATTCAATTCAGTTTTATTTGTAGAGCGCCAAATCGTAACAGATGTTATCTCAAAAGGATCTCCAATGTAGAGCAGGTAGAGCTCCTTAACATTTAAACACTCAAACTCTAGGATAAACACACAGAGATCCAACATTTCCCCCATTAACAGCAAAAGTGGTGAGGAAAAACTCCCCTTTGACTGTAAGAAAACTCTCACAATGAAAATGTTGACAGTTTTCTCAATGTTGAGTTTTTTGAACCAATGGACCTTCTTTTCTGAAATCTATTTGTGCAACACATTTCAGGGACAGGTCTTGCAAAGGCTTTTGTGCTTATTTATTGAGCACTGAAAACTGCTGGGAAGGATAGCCTCTACAACAAAATATGGACAATAAGAGAAAATGAAAGACAGGATGAGGCAGGATGAGGGAAAAAAACTATTTTTTGTATTTGTCAAATAAGTTTTTTTTTAGGGCCGCTGTTTTAGTATTTCCAATACCACAAAAGATTTTTTGCGAGAAAAAAGTGCCCTAATATTCAAAATATACAAAAGGTGTCATTAATAAGATTATTTCACCTTCAATTTTTTCAGCAAGACTTGAAAACGGAGCCATTACTTTGTTGTTGGTTGTTTTTCTTATACAGAGGAGGCACTTTTCCAGCATTGTAGGTTTATTATTGTGATACAGGAGAGGCATCATTTCTTTTATTATTCAATTCCCAAGATTTGTATTTTCATTTCATTTTTGTACACCTGATTGACACCAGTTTAAGTGTGCTCATGACTGAGGCATAGTAAAGCCAGCTAAATAACCTCTCAGAAGCCTAACTGAATTAGTGTCTTTGGTTTTAAGGAGAAACTTTGTTAGTTATGAGGAGAAACTCAATTTTGTATCCATACAAAGAAGGCATACTTTGAATCTAGTGAAGTAAATTTAATCAACTATGTGTACCATTTAAGAATTTTTAGGTGATTTTGAGTGTCCTTTTTTACATATGAAAATGTGGTCACCCTATGACCATATGGCTTGTTAAATGAATCGATAATGTTTGATATTACAGTAACATTGAAACATTGGAGTGCAACGGTTGAATCCTACGGGGTATCGAGTGACACTGCAGAGGGCGTCCACCCTGCAAGCCAAGCCTGCAAGATCATGGGTGACGACCACCCAATTTGCAAATTTTGCATACATGAGCTTGAATCTTTAATTCACATTGTTTTGATTTCATCTCATTTCGGTCGTACCCATAGAGCTGGGTTTGTTAGTGTCAGGGTCAAACCCTGATCAACAAGAATGACACAACAGGTAGTGTTCCGTTTATTCGCGAGGAGAGAACGTGCAGAGAGAAACACTCAGTTACAGTCCGTTCACAACGCTCTCTGAGCCCTTCGTACGCCCTCCCTCGTTTTATTGTTACAATCATCGGGGTTACATTGTTTTCATGATCTAAGCAGAAAAGCAAATCATGTGGACAAAGTGTGCGGAACCTTCAGTCTGGAGCCTCATGACCCAGGAGATATCTGGTACCTTATCTAGGTGTACTGGTGTTTTGCAAGGCTAAACAAGGCTATGTGCGTGCAAAGCATTTCAATGATTAAAGGTCTTTCACACTATATGACCTATGTATATATATGTATATATGACAATCGTGGAAAATCACTCGATAATATGCATAGAGAACACAAAACAAAGAACTTCTCCAACATTTCCCTGCTGTTATTTTCCTGTATCCTCTTCTTCCTGTGGGATATTCAGTGGTTCATTCATTCTTACTTACAATCAGAGGTGTGTTAGTCTACACATCTGTGTTATCATAATCATGGTCAAATGGATAGGGGTACAGATCTGGTGTATCATCTTTCCCTTCATCCCCCTCATGGGCCAATAAGGCCTTTATTTCTCGCTCTTTCCCTCTATTGCTCTCACAACGAAACTGTCACACAGAGAACGAAGGAGGAAGGAATAAGACAACATCCGCACACGACGAGTATGGCTACAAAGACGGCAATTGAAGTCAGCCCGACAGTATCAGCCCCCCGTATTTACCAAACATCCTTGTCAAAGGATCCACACTGCGGTCTCCACCCCAGAGCGATCCTTCGACTGTCTGGCGAAGGTACTCAGTCGTTTCAGCATCCTGGTAAGGGAAGCATCAGGGGCAGTATTGTTGGGAATCATTGTACAGCACTCTGTACCGAACATAGAACATACCCCTTCCCTGTCCGCCAGGAGCATTTCCACTGCCATTCATGTCTGCCATGCCATCAGAGAGGTTGCAGCCAACTGTTAGTGTACAGCTCAAAAACCATCATCAGTTTAATTAGCAATGTTCTTATTTATTGTGACTGGAAATAGTGAGTGGAGTATAGAAATCCATTGGGTTTGATTGTAACAACAAAACGACAATTGGGTCATGATTGTAACAATAAAACTAGGGAGTAATGTCAGGGTCAAACCCTGATCAACAAGAATGACAGAACAGGTAGTGTTCCTTTTACTTGCGAGGAGAGAACGGACGTTAGACACGTTCCAACAGTTCGACTCCAGAATTTAGGAGTGAGGAGATGGAATGACCGGCCAGCAGTCCGTACCGCAGCCCGAATCACCACTTGTGGGATCAGTGTGGATGTGTTGCTCGGAGAGCACCATACAACCAGTTTGGATAACTTGCGGCAAATGCTGGTAGAAGAATGGTATACAATCCTCAAGTTGGTGTGAGACCAGGCTGGGGAGCAGCATGAGGGGTTGCCAGGCTTTTGTTTGTTTAGGGTTCTTCCACACTCTACTGAGGCTTCTGTTCATTGATAGATAAATTGTTAAAATAACAATATGTCTTGTTCTGATCTCAATCCCCCAACTCCACCAAAGAGGAGACACTGGCAGAAGTCGCTGTTAAAGATTTGGAACATTTTGCATGGGCCAAACTCACATAAGGGCACTAATTTTTTTTGCATAATATTGACAGGGGTACTCACATATGGATGAGCATGTAAAAATATAAGCTACGGTGTGCGCATGTCTTCTTCTCCCGTTTCCCTTACTCTGTTTAGGTGTCACAACATCAGATCATCCCTCTCCATCTGTATATCAATCCTTCAAATCATTTGTTGTGGCCTCACTGCGCGGCTCTTCGAAGGAGACCGAACACAACTTCAGACACTAGGAGGTCTAAATTAACTCAATTCATTTATTCTTTTGGGAAAAGCATAACCCACTCAAGGGGCAGTGGAAAACATACGCCACAGGGGATGGAGATCCCGGCCAGAAAGAAACAAACAAGAGGAACCCGTTGGCAAACCACGCAATGGGCCGTCGCAGTCCCCGATAAACCAAAGAAACTCAACACATCCAACACAAAATCCGGAAAACCGCTTGCCGGAAGATCCCCAACCCCCAATTACCATAACTGGCTGGATTAAGAAAAGAAAACCCCTACAGCAAACCAGGTTAGCAGGCATGGCGAGGGCTGGAAAGGAACTGCCGCTGTCGCAACTGCCGTTGTAGTCGTTTGTGGTCGTCGTCACCGTCGCTGTTGCTGCCGCCAGGTAAGAGGGAGAGAGAGAGAGAGCTCCATCATGCTGTCAGTCCCCTTTTCTCCACTTCGTGAAATTGGCTCCAGGTGCATCTGCCGGGAGTAGGGAGGGGGGCATGGGGATCGAAGAGGGAGGAACCAGGGAGAACAGTATTCCGGCAGTATTGCCTCTCCATGCTGCACGCAACACCCCCACCCTAAGATGGTGAATAATCGGAGTATGACGGAGGTCAAAGCTAGCTACGCGACAACGTGTCGGCAAGGACATTTTCTCCGCCCTTGACATGTCTGACCTCCACGTTGGAAGCCTGTAGGAACAGCGCCCATCGCATAAGTCTCTGATTCATGTTTCGCATTTGATTGACAAACATCAGAGGATTGAGGTCGGTATAAACAATGGGAGGCACGCTGGAGGAGCCGACATAAACTTCAAAGTGCTGAAGCGCCAAAACAAGAGCGAGAGCCTCCTTTTTGATCGTGGAATACACCCGTTGATGCCGGTTGAACTTCCTCGAGAAGTACGAGACCGGATGCTCCACCCCCATCATCTCCCATCTGAAGGAGGACAGCACCCGCTCCCGCCTCGCTCGCATCGACCGAGAGTTTGAAGGGTCGGTCGAACACAGGTGTGGCGAGCACCGGCGCGCAAGTCAGCAAGGCCTTAAGGCAGCGAAACGCCCGCTCGCATCCCTCAGACCAATGAAAGTGTGTCTTCGGACTCAACAAGTCAGTGAGTGGGGCCGCCACAGCGGAGAAGTTTGACCAACTGAAACACCAACCTTACCCTCATGCCTTCCCTACCTACATCCATGAGACTCCTCTGCAGTCTACCCTCTTTCCCTCCATCTCCACCATTCTCTGCTCTCTCTCCACTGCATGACGCCAAACCATCCCAAATTTGCCTCTCTGCCCTTCTCCCCCAATTGCTCCACCTTAGTTGTTCCTCTGATATGCTCATTTTAAATCCTGTCAAACCTGGTTACTCCCAAAGAAAACATCTTAATCTCTGTCAACTCTACCTGGCCCTTCTGTGTCCTAGACCAGGGGTCAGCAACCCGCAGCTCTGAAACCGCATGGGTCTCTTTAGCGCCGCCCTGGTGGCTCCCTGAAGCACATTAAAATATGTATGAAAACTGAAAAAGATGGGGGGGAAAATTTTTTCTGGGAGGATAAATATGACACCAATATTCTTGACGTTTTCCAATGCTGTAAAAATGTGTAGAATAAACATTGAATTCATTAATAATGCTTATATAAGGCTTTTCATTGTTTTGCAGCTCCAGCCAGATGTTTTTTGCTTTTTTGGTCCAATATGGCTTTTTCAACAATTTGGGTTGCCGACCCCTGTCCTAGACACTGCCACTGTGTCGTAACAGGTCTCACTAAAATCTTGTGAACCTCCCCTTTCAGTAAAGGTGACAATTGCCTACCACAAAGCAATCCTGACCCTCTTTTTCATGCCATCCTGCCTTCACTCTATTCAGGTATTTTAACCATTTGCACATGAACCAGTAGTCCTGGCACATAAGTAATGTTGTGCAGAGCTCTGTAAGGCGATGATAGAGAAAAAAGGAACAATTAGAAAAAGAACAAAATAGACCATGAATATAAATAGAACATTTTAAACAATTCAAATGGTTAATGTGGAAAATGTATTGTACTTCTCAGGAGAGTAGCCTGCCATCAGTTTGAGTGTGGCAGGACTGTGGTTTGCAGAGTCCTGCTTGACATCATCTGTCAATCTATACATTACCATTGCTAACAAGGGGCAAAGTGCTGATTCCTGATGTAGCCCCACCCTGGCCCTGAACTCATCTGTCACTCTAACACATCTCACTGTCTTGTTTTCATCATACATGCCCTGTATGATCAACATAATTGTCCGCCATACCTGATGTCCTCACATGCCAATAAAATATACGGTATGCATGTTAATGACTGAAAAGAGCGGTTCCTCTGCTCCTGCTGTAGCTTTGAAGAATCCAGGCCTTTTATTGACAGGTTGTGACCCTGTTCCAGTGTTGACATGTTGAAAACCTAAATTTGATCCTCAATGACCATGGTTACAGAAGTAAACTTGGGAGATAAACGGTAAACATGAGGGAAAAGGTCATAATTTTAAGGGGTCACATTCTGACACACATATCTGTGAATTTCACAGGAATTTCACAGGTAGAGAGAATACATCAGACGTCATTACTCAACTAGACATACTGAGGAGTATGTAAAAAACTTGGGAGATAATGGAGAACCGGGTTGTAGGGAGAGTGATGCGGCTGTCAGGGCAAACTATGTAGTGAGTGAGATGATTGCTAAAGCATGAAAGAATTTCGGAGGCAGCAAGTTTATCAAATAGTACATGTTATAGGCAGCAAGCACAGTCTGCCTGGAAAAAAGATCACATTGTGCAACGTAATTTTGTTACACAATGTGAACTGTTGTAATGACAATAAAGATTCCTGAACATTCAGCCAACACGGTGGCAGACTGCATTTCTGACATGTCAGCTAACATGTATGATCAACTCTGTTATAAAGCTTAACATTTCTATTCATATTCACTTGCTCTTGATGAGAGCATCCACGACACTGACAATGTGCAGCTCGCAATACATTTCCGTGGTGTTGATGACAATTTTGATACAATAATTCCAATGTGTTGCCAGACTGCGGGTGAGGATGTATTCCACCAGTTGTGTGACTCCATTGTGGATGCTGGTGAGCCAGCATTGAATGCTAAGGTATGGAATGGAAGCGTTTTGCTGGAATAACAACTGACAGAGTGCCATCAATGACGGGGAACAATAATGAGACTACAAGAGGAAGGTGAAGAAGATTTGCATCTACAGAACCCGCGGATTCAGGCACAACATTTAGTGGTGAAAAGTATGCTAATGACATTGTAAAGCTACGGGGAGAATTTGATCACAGGACTTCAAGACACACAAAGCCACTTTCCATATTTTTGCCTACACCTTGTCCTCCAGTGTGGAAGAAGCTCGTGCTTCAGATGGGGCTAATTGGCCTGCAGTGCAATTCAGAACTCAAAGCCAAGTTCATGGAAAAACATACAAGGTTGGACAATTTTTGAGAGAATTGATCCCCACCCTCTCTGAGCTTTCTGGCATGGTCAAGGGGATCATGTGCCTTTTTTGGCAGAAACCATCTGAGTGAAAAGCTCTTCACAATGAACTCTGATAAGTCAACGTGCGAGTCTAAACTTACCGATGAGCATCTTAAAGTTGAAAGCTGAGTTGCTTCCTCTCTGATGCCAAATGTGGCTCAGTTGTGTGAGAGGAAGCACTGCCTAATCTCTAGGCAGAAAGGAGTAGGTGAAAGTAAGAGAAGCCTATGCTCTGAAGAACTGTTGAAGTTCAGAATGTTCTTACTTGTTAATAGTAAAAACTGAGAAGACTGGATCAATTGTACTTTTTCTTAGAATATGTAAATCCTTTTTTTGTGTAATACTTGATGCGGCCCAGCCTTACCCAGATCTTACCTCCAGCAGCCATCAGGTTAAGCTCAGTTTGAGACCCCTGGCTTAAAGGAAACAGCTAATTACTGTACATGAGTGACAAAATGAGTGACGAAGGAATGATATTGATAAATAATTTTGGATTTGATCTTTATTGATACTACATAATTAAACAGGAAAAAACTTGAAACAAAATTCTAAAAATAAATCAAGAGAGCATGGTGAGCTTCCACTTTACATCATTCCGCATTTTTGGTGGTGATTTGTGGTTAACATCTGTAAAACAAATTGGGAGAAAATGAATACTGGTAAAATGATAATAGCATTGTAGAGGCAAAATATGAAATACTGACTCATCAAAGCAGACGGTATATTGCTGTGTGCAAGTTATACAATCGATTACACATCTATAATTATTGTGAAAGAGCTCTGAAGATCCTTTAAGAGCTCTTATTTACTGTTTTACCACAACACAACCACAGTGCCTTTCTCCAAGATACCATACACAACAGTGTCAGGTTAACATTTATGATGGTAATCCCTGCAAGAAACTTGTTTAAATGAAAAAAGGATGAAAAAAAGTAGAGTTTACCAACCACAATGATATAATAGACTTGTGGAACATGACAATTCCTGCTCACCTTGCTGAGATGCAGCAAGCTGCTGCCTCTGCTGCTGAAATGAGGCCATTATGCTGTTTGCGGTTGAGTTGGGCCCAGTGACCTGAGGTGGAGGGTGGAAGACAGAATGTTAGACCTAAGGGTAACAGTAGTACAACAGCTTTGCTCTTGAACTTCAATTTCAGAGGTGATTTTTTTTTTTGCTACAGAGTACCGTACCTGCATTGAGAGCACCCCAGATTTAGCGCTAAAGCAAACTTGACCGTGCAACATAACAAATAACTGAGGTGAAAAGGAACACAAACCTGATTTTGTAAGGTCTAGACAAAGACAAAGGCTACATATGAATGTACAGTACAAGGTGCGTCCAGTAATAAATACATGGAGTCCAAGTTTGTTTACCTGTACACACTGAAGATCAATTATATACTGAATAAACTTGAAAAATTATTCAGTTCAGTCCATGTTGAGAAAAGTATTTTTCAATTTAGAGTTCTAATGATGTGTTCATGTGACTATGTAGACACACACAAAGACTTGGTGAATGTCTCAGTAATTCACTGTCAGTCACTGATTTACATTCACAGTAGTTTGTCAAATCAAACATAGAATATTGCTCTTACGTCAGTCTGGTTGGTCTGCATTCCATCCTGCCACACCTCTTGAAGTGCTATTGCCATCATCTGAAGGGCCTCCCCGTAGGTCAGCTGGAGCTTCTCTGCCTGTTTGTCAAACTGGAAAAGCACCAGAGCTTTCAGCAGGCTGTGCACTTCCTCTATGGAAAATTAAAAGATTAAGTGTAAATCATTGAAATGTAATCCACAAACATTACTTCTGTCCAACAAGTGTGTCCAGAATGAAAAAAATGCAAGGTGAGACACCCTCCTGTTAACAAGAGGTAATATTTACAAGTACAGGTCAAGGGTTTGTTTGTACCCCTTAGCTTGTCCACAGTGGTGATAATCTCAGACAAAGTATAGACCAGGGCACTATCTTCTTGGGGACTTCCTTCCTTCAGACTCAGTTTCTTGCGCTCAGCTTTCCGACGATTCTTTGATGACCTCCTATAGGAAGCGAAGAGAGCAAACCATTTCATAGCATTGAAGAGATTTGACTGTCAAAATGACTCAATGTGTTACTTCAGCAATTTGTCTTGTTCTTGAACAGTATTGCATCTAAAATGTTAATAGAATTTAATTCTTTCCAACTGAAAAAATTAAAACTGTTTTTTGATCAAATTTGAGATTGATCAATCCATCCATCCATCCAATCATTGTCTGCCGCTTATCCGGGGCCGGGTTGCGGGGGCAGCAGTCTCAGAAGGGAAGCCCAGACTTCCCGCTCCCCAGACACCTCCTCTAGCTCCTCTGGGAGGACCCCGAGGCGTTCCCAGGCCAGCTGGGAGACATAGTCCCTCCAGCGCGACCTGGGTCTTCCCCGCGGCCTCTTCCCAGTTGGATATGCTCGGAATACCTCCTTAGGGAGGCGTCCGGGAGGCATCCGGTTTAGATGCCCGAACCACCTCAGCTGGCTCCTCTCGATGTGGAGGAGAAGCGGCTCTACACTGAGCTCCTCCCGGGTGGCAGAACTCCTCACTCTATCTCAGAAAATGCGTCCCGCCACCCTACAGAGGAAACTCATTTCGGCCGCCTGTACCCGAGATCTTGTCCTTTCGGTCATGACCCAAAGTTCATGACCATAGGTGAGGGTAGGAACGTAAATCGACCGGTAAATCGATAGCTTTGCCTTGCGGCTCAGCTCCTTCTTTACCACGACGGACCGGTACATCGACCGCATCACTGCCGCCGCTGCACCGATCCGTTGGTCGATCTCCCGTTCTATTCTACCCTCACTCGTGAACAGGACCCCAAGATACTTAAACTCGTCCACTTGAGGCAGGATCTCGTCTCCGATCCGGAGGGTGCTAACCACCCTTTTCCGGTCAAGAACCATGGCCTCAGATTTGGAGGTGCTGATTTTCATCCCTGCCGTCTC
>OMPJ01041648.1:0-10950 GCA_900312935.1 Carapus acus
GTGCAAGTCTGGATTTCAAACTCATCTTCCTCGATTCTCGGTACAATAAATCGTGAGGATGATGAGCCCCTCTGTGGAGAGCAGCAGTGTCTTACATCAGGGATGTCCAAAGCCCGGTCCGATCCAATGTCATATGGCTTGCAGCCCCACACGAGCCGTGTGGGGCGGCTGCAAGCCATATGATATTGGACAGCTGACAGACCGTAGCGTCCGCTCGCTCTGCTAACTGCTCGCGCCGGTCCATTATTCAGATCGGCGCGTTTGTTTGCTTTAAAACCGATAATATTAAAGCCGATAAAAATAAAATAATGCGTGGGTTACACAGAAATAGTGCCTATGCGCTCCAGAGGCGTTTACCGGCGCACATATCGGTATCGGCTGATATCGGTATCGATAAATTGAGTTGGACAATATCGGCATATCGGATATCGGCAAAAAAGTCAATATCGGACATCCCTAATAGTATCACATATTGACGTCTTAGTCCAGTCAGAATTACTTTCAATTTCCTGAATCTTGAAGCCAGATTAAAAATTTGACATTCTTGGGAGGATGTGCTGTATGTATGTATGTATGTATGTATGTATGTATGTATGTATGTATGTATGTATGTATGTATGTACAATATGTATGTATGTATGGATGGATGGATGGATGGATGCATGGATGGATAAATGGATGGATAAAGGATGGATAAGACGCTGTGCTCAGGCCTGCCCGTTGCCCACAGGCTGGAAGAGCTGACAGGACATGAGCCTCAGGACCTGATTGAGAAAACTTTGTATCACTACATCCACGCTTGTGATGTTTTCCATCTGCGATACGCTCATCATGTATGTAAGTAAGCACAATCAGCAACATTTGATCAGGGTGGAAGCTATTTTGCTAATAGTAAGTAAAATAGTAAGTAAAATGGCAAAATCAGTAAAATCTGTTTCAGCACATAAAAGTTTCAACAGAATTACCAGTTTAGATTTAATCACAACTCAGTTGGCTTAGTGTTTTGCACTAATGTTTTGCATCACCTTAAAATAATCAACTATTGAAAAACTTTTTGGGGGGCATATCAATGAATGAATTGGGACGTGACAGGACACAGTTTTGTTTTGACGTAACTTGCTCGCTCCTCTTAGTCCTCGGCACTTTTTATATTTATTTCAACTTTTTTGGGTGGTCAGTTTTGTCACTTTCTGTTATGTTGTGGTTAGATCGGCTTGAGATTGTCCTGCTCAGATGACTGACTGCTGATGGATGTCTGCTGTTTTATTTACGCTTGGTTCTCTTGTCCGGGGCAGTGCTGGTGAAGGGTCAGGTCACCACTAAGTACTATCGCATGTTATCCAAGCAAGGGGGCTGGGTGTGGCTGCAGAGTTATGCAACCATAGTCCACAACAGTCGCTCATCTAGGCCGCACTGCATTGTCAGTGTGAACTATGTCCTCACGTAAGCCACCACAAAGTCTCGTGTTATCATGTACATTTTCTCCTAACCCAAGTAGGAGGGTAGAAACAAAATTTATCTGTTGGTGTGTTTCCATATCACTGCAGTGACATTGAGCGTAAGGAGCTGCAATTATCTGAAGATCAAAGTCGAGTTGCTAAACCAAGGCTTAATGTCCCCTATCTGGATCATCGCAAACATCTCAGGACCGAAGGTGTCAAGGTGAAGGCAAACATCAGAGTTGCTCCATATCAGTGGGTAAGACAACCATTCAGTCAGTCAGTCATCTTACAGTATATTTGAACGTTACATGTTCATCTCCATATGACCTGTTGGTTTACCGTGCCTCAGAAATGATTGGCATATTTCATTTGGTAGGTTGGCAGGTAGGTAGATACTTTATCGATTCACTGATCTACTGATCTAGGAAAATTTAAGTCCTAGTAGCTCAAGGAACATACAGACACAAAGGTATGAGAGAACTGAGCAAGAAATTCAGAACCACAGAGATGTGCAAACACTTCATGAAAATAGTGGTGTGATTAATAGAGTGCTGGATACCACGTACGATTCATATAAACTTTGATACAGTCAAACAATAAGAATAAACAGCAATTTATGGTATAACAATGATGTAGTACACTGAGGCTACACAATATTTGTCCTTGCTTGCACTGGAAGAGGTATTACGCATTGCACTCAGCACAGGAAGTACATACTTCATTATGCATTCCAATGGCATAGAGATAAATTGCATTGTGTTTTGCACTGTGAAGTCTTGTGTTCCTCTGAAACTGAGATTTGTGCTTTACTGGTGCCTCACAGGACCCCTGTTACTTTTCTTTGCCCCAGATGAAGAGTTGAACAGTTAAATGGCCAGCAGGACAAAAGAGTTCTTGGGTCTGTTGGTACTGCACCTGGGGAGCAGCAGCCGATTTTTAGGGAAGTGTATATAGTGAGAAAAACAGCAAACTAATATTCAATAAATGAATGAATGAATGGATGGATGGATGGATGAATGAATGAATGAATGAATGAATAGAATGAATAGATAAATAGATTAAAATAAATAAATAAATAAATAAATAAATAAATAAATAAATAAATAAATAATACATAAATAAATACATGAAAAATTAAACCCCAAAATATATTTGTTTGTTAGTGAAATGAAATTCAAATACAAATTATTTTGTGTTACAATTGATTCAAAAGGATCATTGTTTGCCAGACAATTGAAATCCCACACAATGAGTCACATCCTCCTCTTCATCCTTTGGCTGCTCCCTTTACGGTTCACTGCAGTGACTCCACCCCTCCCCCCCATCATTGAAATCATCAAAAGAAATACTGGCCACCCTGATGTGTTCCTCGTAAACATCCATTAACCTTCACTGCAGTTGCACATTTTCAATGTACTGATGCTGTTAACCTGCTTAAGAGCAGGTAAACAACGCCTGTTCTTTTGAGGAACAGGTAAAATGTTCTTCTTAAGAACTGGTAGACTGTTCCTCTTAAAACAGGTAAACTGTTCTTTTTTAGAGCAAGTAAAAAGGAACAGATGAAATAGAAAAGTCTTAAGTTGTATTGAAGGCATTTTCACATTTGTTTGTCCATGGAATGCAGCAGACTGGGAGTCTGTTGCACATAGACAGGGCAAGTGCCTCTCCAGGGGAACAATGGAAGAAGAGATCATCATCATCACAGACCTCCTGCTCAAACTTTGAAGCAGGCCAAGTGTTATGTAGTAGCCCTTGCAACTTCACCCTCACTTGTCCATGCAGCTCAAATAAGCATCCACACTCAGCCCCCTCATGTCAGCTGGCCCAGCAGCTTTTCAGTTCCCTGGACAGCAGTGGGTCTATTGGCAGGGGAATCAACAGATCCAAGAAGCCAGACACCTCCCCAGCATCAGGTCAACAGACAGGTAAATGCCATGTTTTGACTACTCTTATTTGTACTATTATTCATACCGTTCTGCAACCCTGGGTGTTGGCCATCACAAAATTCAAGTTTCTGTTCAATTCGTCATGTGCTCTCACTGGATGGCACAACTCAGATGTGTGTTGGGAGGAGCCTGTGTTGTTGCAGTTGAACTGAGCGTAGTCAGCAGTGTCGGAGTGTCAAATACAGAAACACAAGATCTGGGAATGCCATCGTCATGGATTGTTGGCAAGCCTATGGATACGCTTGAAAGTGCTTGAAAACAGAGTGCAACCCTGTCTGACCACCGCTATACTTCACCATCAGTATTTTCAAAGTGAAAATGGTGTTAATGGCATGCTTCATGGCATTCGTCTCTTGTCTCAACCCAGCCTTTTGGCTAGCATACTTGCAGATGTGAAGTATCATTAGCTTTATGAAGATCTACTCATAATATATATGTGATTCCTCTGTAGGGCCCATGATGGCAGGAGATGACATCCTCCATACCGGCAAAGGAGCCACTCCTGTCTCTTCCAGCAGGTTTAAAGAGGAGCCAAACGAGCATTCCATGCGTTTCCATGTGAAAACATCTGACCTTTGCTCGCAGCCCCATCCTCGTACTATCAATGACAGCACACAGCCAGGAAACCAAAAAACCCAACTGAGCTTCAGAGATTCTGAGGAAATTCAGAGTGGCAAGGTCATTGCCTGCCCTTTGCTGAGTGGATTTGTCCTCAGCAAGCGAGAGCAAATTGGATCTGTGCACAGTGTGGGCCAACCGCTACCTGTGCAGATGGTGTTGGAGCAGAGACGAAAATTTCGCATGATGGAGACTCCTTGTGGAAATACTGCTACAGGGCAACCCTCTAAGTGCTGCAGGCAACATGAGGACTCCGCAGAACTGGAGTCCACTCAGGCAGGGAAGATGTGGTTTGGCATGGGGGTGGGGTTGGGACTGCCAGGCCCTGCTCCATATGTTTCGTTAAACCTCCACCAAGTCTTAGCTAAACATGGTTCAATAAAAACATCCTCTTTTGCCTCACTGAACCCCATAACAGGCAGCTACAGTTGCCATCGTAAAGACACGGCCTCGTACAGTTGCCACAGCAATCGTCCGTGTTCCAGTTGTCCTCCTGAAGGTCACAAGGAAGCCCCACATTACATTGGTACATCTGTAATCATCACTAAGGAGAGGTGACAGACGGCATTCAGTCAGATGCAATTGCCCTTTGTTCTCCTTATCAAATCTATTTACTGTGCTGAACAAGATCAAGTTAAACATGAATATGGAATGTGCTTGAGCAGCAATGGTGCACAAAATATTTCTCTCTGTTATTGTTAATAACTACAGGTTATTTGTCTTACATTGCAAACTCAATTATGCTCGGTGCAAACACAAAACTGGATTCACAGGCTGGCAAAACCTGAGATATCTCTTTGGGAGATTGTTGTAAGGATTGTACCTGAATTCTAATCCCATATTACTGCTTTGCATGTTACATAATTTTTTAAATAGAAATTCCACAATTCTAACCTGTCACTTTTGTACCAAAAACAGAAGAAAAATAAATGAGAATGATGTCAAAGTTGCATCCATATGACAATATAATTAGATTAAACTCAGAATAAAATACAGGGACATAAATGAATTCTGAAGCCTCTGTCAAAGGGCATTGGACATTTTTACCTTCATCAACAGTAGCTCATAGAATCACTTGAAGTATTTAGAGAACAATTCACTAGGACAGGCAGTGCAGTTTTGGTCATGTAGAAAAACACCAGACAGACGTCACAATTACACTTATCAGCCATAAAAGTAGAACCACTGACTGGTAAAGTAAAACACCTTACCAGAACAGTGCATAAGGTACTAAATTAAATTGTTTTGTCCTTAGAACTGATGTGTTGGAAACACAAAAATTGTCTGATGTTAAGATGAAGTGTAAATGACTCAAATCTTCAAAGGAAATTTTGATGGACAAATGATTGTCAGAGCATCTCCAAGACTGCACTAATTGTTGGGTGGTCCTGGGCTGCAGCGCTCATTGCCCTCCAAGAGTTGTCCAATGAGGGAGGGAATCAGTGACTTGGTGACATGGTAATAGGTCTATTGATGTGCCATGGACATAGAACTCAAATTGCACAAGTTGGGTGCCAAAAAACTCCTAACCAGAGCCTGTATAGCTATTAAGAAATGGGTTTGCTGCCAGGAAACTGAAGTGATCTTAATTGGAGCCCTGATCTATGACCATGTTTGGTTTTCAGAGGCATTTCACTCCTCATATGTCTCATATAGGAGAATGAGAGACCTAAAACATCACCTGAACACCATGTTCCACCCAATTCAAAAATCAACTCCTGAACATTGTTGGTCATCATCTAAAACGTAGACTTTGCCTCCCATTCACATTCAAAGACTGTCTTTGACTTGAAGTCTAACTCCTCTTACGTACACTTTAGAACAAACTATCTTTGACATAGTGTCCTTTGCTACTTTGCCAAACTTCTATCCATTGCAGTCTCCAAGGGGTGTGGTAGAATCCCCACAGACGACCTTATCCAGGACCCTGTGCAGTGTTCAAGATGGCTGGGGACTCTGAGTCACTGTTTATGCAAGCTGCCCTTTTGCTCGCAGGGAGAAAATGTCTTGATTGTGGTAGTCAGCTAAATAGTTAGATATTCACACAGCCCATCTCAGCAACCTGAGGAAGTCTGAACTTGTTGGGGGTTTGGGTCCAGTGATTGTACTATTTATAAAGGTAGGCCCAAATTTGGAAAGTTAGGGCATATTGCATCCTCTATTCAGCTTTGTTGTCATATTTGTGTAGGCTATCAGGGTTGCTGTGGACAAATTTTCTCATGAGTGGAATAGATATTCAAAATCTTGACCTGAAATTGCTGGTGATCAACTGAGCATAATATTTATGGGAAAGATCACAATGTAGTAGAAACTGAATGCCAGTCTACTCAAAAAAAGAAAAGAAAATTCAATTAACTTAAAATGGAAATCGACAAATGTGCTGTATTTGTAATTGAGTCTCAACGATTTGATTTTGAATGTCTCATTGAATTTGTGACTACAAAGGGAATAAATTGTGACAGAACAAATGTGCTTTTGACGATTCTGCCATACTTGTGTTTTTCATTTGACTGAAAGCCTTTGTAAGCATCTGAGAGGATTTGTGAATTACATTGCAAGTTATACCACACAATTTCATGGTCGTGATCACTGCTGAATGCCTTGTGTCAACAGTTTGAATGCAATACGCAGCCCTCAGCCATATTGACTGAGAAAAAAAGAAACCTGAAAAAATTGGGTTCTCTTCTTTACATAGTTGTAAAGATAGTTCTTTACAACTTTACATGCAAAGTTATGGTAAATAGCTGAATTTCGGAAAGGGTTTTGTGGAAGCTGAATGAAAAAGATAAGAGAGGCATTAAGGCAAATATGTGACTATATGTGACTACTAATATATTTTTAACATCACAATCTGTATTTCATCTTGTGCATTTCATTCAAAAATGTACAAATGTCAGAGATTTATGGAATGTTTATTTGTTCTGTGTTTTTCAGTCAGTTCCAGGTGAGTTTGTCATCAGTCAAATACATTATTTTTATTTGAGGGACAACATTGGCTATTCTGTTGGTCAAAAACAGCAGCATAATGTGTGCAATGAATCAAATTTTTAATGACCACCACCGCCTCAAGGTGGCGCTAACTGAGGCTGTATGTCTTGTTATCAGATGAGGTGGGGGACCTTTCGCAGTTTCTCCACAAAGAGGAACAACTCCCTCTTGTGAAATACTGAGTTCCATTGGAAAATGAAAATTATTTGATTTCTTTGGAGCACAATTCTTCAGCCTGTACAAGGACACTGAACAAAATATCAGATCAAAATCAAGTGTCTCCATTTCCGTTGTCTTCAATAGCTTAAGTACACATGCCAAGTAGTACATGCCTGCACTTCTGACCTTGTCCATTGTGTTGGCTGTGAGGATCTCAGCAAATAAATCACCACATCTTAACAAGTGATACAACAGTGATGAATAAGATTTTTGGATGTCTGTAGGCAGAGAAGTTTGACAGCAGCAGCCACAGAACTAAAGAAAACAAGCAGCTGATGGTGACATAATGCACATTATTGTGCTTGAATATCTGGATTATGTGAACACCATTTCAAAACACACTTGAAATAAGGTTATTTTACAATAGCAAATATCATGGTCAGACTATTAGCAATCCAATGACAAATAAATATGGTGCCATGATGAAAATTTTAACATCCTCTGACACTGACAAGTAAAGGTTGTGCCTGTTGTGTGTGTGTGTATTGATTAATTGAAAGGAAAAGCAAAAGTGGGAGCATAATTTGTTGTTGTCACAAAAAAATCTCGAAATAACAGTCATATCAATATGAATATTTACAACCCTCAGATGTTCTGACTTGAATTAAGAGAAAGGCAACAGAAAAGAGACACTAATGAGGCTTACTTGAAGAATACTGTGACTCAAAATGAAGTAAATATGCCTGTTAAGAAAAGACTGTATAATTACATGAGAAAAACACAAATGTGCCTCCCTTTAAACAAATGAAAAAAAGCTTCCCTTCACCATGCAAAGGATCTGTCTATATGTCACCTCTGTCATTGCTGGTACAGTGGTGGTTTTGCATACAGAAAACTGTTGATGTTGAAGAGAGTGCTAACGACGTTTGGTGACCACCAGGTTCTTGAGCATGTCGAATGAGTTCCCATCAGGCTCCACAGAGACCACACCCTGGTCTTTGTTATAGACTTGTAGAAAGCCATTGTCATCCAAGCCTAGCACATTTGCCTCTGGTCCGTCCTCGCTCCACAAATGTACCCTTGTTCCACTGCAGTCAAAGGGCAAAAGAGAAGTGTCTAACTTAAATATTCCAATGGTCTGTGTGTGTTCGAATAAAACCACGAGAGAAAAAACTTAAATCATTGCAGGGTAGGGCCCTTGGTTGACATCTTGATGTATGGAAAGCAGACTGCCACCTGAAAGCCACTGCAGGTCTCGATGTGAATAAACAACAACATGGATATGAGGAAATCTGTTTCATCAAACTCACCTGTGTAACCATCTTTTGTAATAGATGGATAGGACAGCATCAGGCCCATCCTTTTGGAAGACATTGATGAGGCCCTCCAGGCAGCTGATGCTTCTGGCTATTAGCTGAGCACAAGTCAAAGGCTGCAGGCTGGTGCCATGTTGCCTGTTGTGCTCCCGAATGAGGTCATTAATGCAGATTGTGGGGTTACTGTTGCTTACATTAAAGCCACATCCTAGTAGTATTACAAACAAAGGAAATACACTTTTATTTCAGGGGAAATTCTACAACGTTATTTACACGCGTAAGACCGTGAAAGGCAGATAATGTAATGCTTAACATAATAAATTCCACTGGATTCTAAATAATTGCAAAATCCTCCATTGAAGCACATGCAGGAAAGAACCATGGCTATGGTTGAAGGAAGACCTACATGACTCTACAGCTCTAACACAATAAGAAAATATCCTCACCCACAAGAAGATGAAACGTTGAGCCAATTACGGTAGATGTCACCAGCACACCCCCGAGTTTAATCCTGTTACTGTAGTAAATATCATTGGGCCACTTCACTCTTATGTCTAGGTCCTAGAGCAAGGGGAGGGAAAAACACCCCAAAAAACGGAAAGTCTTAAAAGTGATGCTGCAATGTGACATTGTGTTGCAGGTGATGAGGAAGTCTGCAAGTGGGTTACTCGCACAATGATCATGTCATAGCAAATCATTCAACTGTGACTCTGCACCAGGAGGGGGTCCCACGCTTGTCCATTTGACATTTTGCATTAATTATTCTCAAAACAAGTGCAAAGTACTGTGACAGATACATACCTGGTATCCAGGCAGAGTCCGAACGGCCTCCACCACAGCTAAGGCAGCAAGGTGCTGCACGAAAGGGATCCTCTGACCAAGCCTAGAAGTCAGATCCACCTGCAAACCAACAGTAAACATGGCACATCCAAGAGGACTGAGCCATGCATTCTTAGACCGGCCTGTGCAGGAAGCAAAGAAAGCCCATTCTCATATATTCAGACAAAATAAAGCCAAGATTGTTCTATTAAAACATTGACTGACATTAGCAGTGCGTGTGTACAGGTATGGATGTTAGCATTTAATCACTGACCTCTGCCCTGACTTTGTTGACCAGCTACAGCTACAACACCTGCATCCTTTGGTAAGTGCAAAGTCAGTCTGATTGGGAGGAAGAAAGTAATATAAAAAATGCAAGGGTTGAGACAATCATGTAGATTCTGAAAGCAGAATAATCTGTATTGGCCTCTGCAGAAATTCAGCATCATAAAAAAAAATCAATGCATCATGTGTATGTACTTCAACTGGAGGGTGTATTGCACTGTGGAGATGACGTCTGTTGCGCAGGTCAGGGGGTGTTGTGTGTTGCATTATGGAGGGGGCAAGGGGAGTGGGAGCTTGTAGCATGTTGCATTGGGGAGCAGGGGGAGGATATTAGGTGGTACATGGGGGAATGTGAGTAGCAGTGGAGGAATGTTGTGTAATGCAAAGAGGTGCAGTATGTGTACGAGTTGTGTGTAAGGCACAGTCCATGTACGAAGACCCCTTATCCTGTAATGCACTGCTCTACCGTTACATCCATCACTTCCCTTCACAAGACCCTTGTTCCTTTCCTCCTCACACAAGATAAGAAGTTGTACAGTTTAATGGCAAACACAATAATTCTTAGGTCTGTTGGTCCTACACTATGGGAGTAGCAGGCAGTCACTGAGTCCTCTGGCTGTTGATGGTGTACCTAGGGTGGCTGGCATCGTCTGATGCCCAGCAGTTCGGGGTCTTCATCACTGCCACTGACACCACCAACTCCTGCTCCATGCCAACAACTGAGCCCGCACACCTAATCAGTGTGTTCAGCCAGGATGAGTCCCTCTTCAGAATGCTGCCGCCCTAGCACACCACCGTGTAGAATAGAACGCTGGCCACCACGGACTGGTAGAACATACGCAAGAGTGTCCTGGAGACATTGAAGGGCCGTACCTGCCTCAGGATAGACAGCCTGCTCTGCCTTTCCTTGTACACCTGGTCCGAGTTCCATGTCCAATCTAGCTTGCTGTCCAGCCACAGTCCAAGGTGTTTGTAGGACTGTGCAACTTCCATCTCGGGAGCCTCAATCAGAATCAGTCGCAGGTCCTGCCTTGACTTCCCAAAGTCAATGGTCAGTTCGTTGGTTTTTGAGATGCTGATTTGCAAGTGGTTCCTGTAGCATCAGACAGTAAAGTCTGCACATGGGCAAACTACAGCCCACGGGCAATATAATATAATATATATATATATATATATATATATATATATATATATATATATATATATATACATATATATATATATATATATATATATATATATATATATATTTACATATATACATACATATATATATATATATATATATATATATATATATAAACATACATGTATATATATATATATATATATATATACACACACACACATATATATATATATATATATACATATATA
>OMPJ01041651.1:0-10739 GCA_900312935.1 Carapus acus
GAGGTACAGTGCTGTAAAATCACTGTCTGATTTATTAAAGCCAAACAACTTATATCAGTGAACCTGACAAATACATCCATATTGCAAACATTGCATGTAGAAACAAAAAAGAAAAACAGAAGACGGTGACCACCAGGAAGGCATAAAACCAGTCAAAACTGAAATATGCAAAATGCTGCTAATTTATATTGGTCTCTGTAATGGTACAAAATTAGATATATACATAAATAACTAAAATGTGTTCACAGAAATACATCTATAACTTAATTATAAATAAATTATATGTTGTTTACAAAATAAATTAACTTAATAAAGATTTGCTCACAAAAAAAATAAACGCTACCTCTTTTAGGATCAAAAAAAAGAAGATTGCACTTTAAAGATTTTTTAAAGATATTTTGAAAAGCTTCACGTACCCCCTGCAGTACCTCCACGTACCCCCAGGGGTACGCGTACCCCCATTTGAGAACCACTGTAGTATACTATTGTACAGATTTTTGAACAATTGCTCAGTCGTCTTTATGTTGTCTGCTTTTTGTTCGTAGGTGTGGCTAAGTGAGCTGTCCACTGAAATGAGGGAGACACTCAAGGACCTCTTGTTCAAGTGTGTGTCTGCAGTGAAGGAAGGGGCTGTGGACCCTACACAATTCCCATCACAGGTTTACATGCTCTTTTCATACACATTTCTATATCTTTTTTCTTTTCTAACTATGAATGCTGATTTATTTCACTGTCTGTTTTGCCTTTGAGGCCAATCCGACAGTAGCAACCAGGAAAAAACTTTTAATAAACTCAATCTTCATTTTCTGCGTAGATCTTGTGCTTGGCTGAGCAGATTCAGTTTACCGCGGATGTGGAGAAAGCTGTGATGGAGCGCAGCCTTCATCAACTGGAGCTGCAGCTGACTGCCAAGCTTGAACACTACACAACAGTGGATACCAGCTCAGACAACGTCAATACAGGCATGTACAGCAACTAGGGGATTCATACAGTATGTGTGCGTGTGCTATGGAAACTATACAGTGTTACAGAGGGTGCCTTGAGGCTGCACTGATCAAAAGAGGAGCCTAATACAGATACTCAAATTGCAAAAATTGCAATATTTTAATTATGCTGAATCCCAAATTTCACAGTTTATCTCATGTGCTGACAAAAGGTAATGGAAGAAGGCCGCAGATTACGTTAACATTTCTATACAATCATTCAAAATCCCAAGGACAAAATCTTTCAATACAAAATGGGATATAAAATGTGTAGAAAGAACAACAGAAACAGGATATTTCCAACTGAATACTGCTCTTGGTGTTGGCTACTACATCATTTCGCAATTCTACAACAAAATGAATCTTACCATTGAAATATCTGAAAAAAATTCATATACTCTCTCACTGCAATAGAATAAAGTCCTTGCACATCTACCTAATCTACCCTAGATTTACCTACTTTTCTGGATGGAGATGGAAGATCTCTGCAGTTTCTAAATGTATAAATTCAGTGAATGCACTGTACACCAGATGAGCAATACAAACAAAACCCTCCTCTAACATTCCTCTGTATTGGTTGTTACAGCAATAAAAATCTACATCGTGCAGCATGGGGAAGATAAAACAACTTTTGATGCGAGACTAATACTCCACAAGATAACAGAGGCTTTTAGAGAAAGTGCCACATTTGTGCCATGTTTTTTATAAGTAAGGGATTGGATAATGCTTCATTTTGATTCCCTGAATTGGTTCTACCAGTATGTAGTATTTGTTTCCTATCTTTAAGATTCTTTAAGTACTTAATCACACCCCAATGATGTTATTCTCCCCCATCTTTCTGTCTATAAATGTTTGCAGTTAAACAATATCTAGCAAGCATAGTCCCCTGCGTGTTGATAGTGGTTGAGCTCTGAACAAAATGGGTTTGGCAACAGAGCAGTGAGATATTAACAACTGCTCTGGTGTCTCCCATGACAGTCAGACTTGAGAGGCCGCTTGGAGCCAGCACTTATTAAAGCAGCTGAATAATAGCTGGCTGTAAAACCTCTGATGAAATGTTGAAAACAATCCTCAATCTTATTGCATTATGATTCAATCTATTTCCCGTCAATTCAAATGTGTATCACCTTCAGGTTCATGCACTACATCCACACACAGTATTACACAATGTAAAAGTTACAATGGGAGCAAACACAAAGAGGCCCTCGTTTTACAGGCTGGAGATTGACAGTACCAATTAATCCACTGACCTACTGCATACACAAATCATTTTTGACTGTTGTACACTGCTGGGATGCTGAGGATGTGTCGTCCTAGTAAAAAATCAAAATAACACAGAAAGAAAACTGTATTTTCTAATTGCCCTGGTAAAGGGCTCCATGTATTCACTTCTGTAATGCTATACCAGGGGTCGGCAACCCGCGGCTCTGGAGCCACATGCGGCTCTTTAGCGCCGCCCTAGTGGCTCCCTGGAGCATGTTAAAAAATGTGTGATAATGGATTAAAATGGGAAAAATGTATTTGTTTTGTTTTAATTTGGTTTTTCTGGGAGACGAAGAGATTCTTATCGTTTTCCAATGTTGTAAAAATATTAAGAATAAATTTTCGATTCATTAATAAGGCTTATTTGAGGCTTTTAATTTTTTTTGCGGCTCCAGATAAGTTTATTTTTTTTACTATTTTGGGCCAATATGGCTCTTTCAACATTTTGGGTTGCCGACCTCTGTGATATACATATATTGTAGACATTGTTAACTATACAGTATAGCAATAGATTTACAGTATTTCTACAGTATGCGTTTCTTTTTGGCAACCAAATACATTGAGTTTAAGACATGGAAACTGTACTTTTTCTGTTTTTGAATGTCAACCGTGTATAGAGTCCACCATCCTCCAGCTTAAGTTGAAAGCCCTGATCCTGGATATCATCCACAACATCAGCGTGGTGAAGCAGCTCAATCAGACAGCAGTCAGCAGTCTTGATGCCTGGGCATGGAAGAAGCAGCTCCGCTTCTACATGGGACCAGACAAATGCTGCCACATACATATGGTGGATGCTCAGTTCAGCTACACATATGAATACCAGGTTTGCTACTATTCTCTGGGAGCGCATACGTAGACAAGGGATAGACATATGTGAAACAACAATGTAGGAGGAGTTGGGCAGGGAGGGGTGAAGGTGTGGTGGCTTTGTTTGATGAGCAGGACAGTCAGCTTCTTTTTAACCTCAAACCCTGTCTGAGAAAACCCCAGGCTACACAGTAGTTGAAATTACTCACTCCCTACAACACAATCAAGGTGAATTTGGAGTAAATGCATCCTCAACCTACATTCAAAAGGTGGGATGTCGGCATGAAGTTGTGCCTCTTAAACGTTCACCTCATGCTCGTTCCTCAGCATGACGGGTGCTGAAAACACAAGGTTTAACCATTAAGTTTGAGCATCCATCACACTGATGATGTTTCACATCCTCACACTATTAGACGGACATTTTTATTAGTGTTGTTGATGTGAACAATATCAAAACACCTAAGGTAATTCTCAAATGTGAAGCAGAGGTTTAACAGTCTATGAGTGACAGAAAGGGCAATTGTCGAAGTTAACTGAAATGTTTTTATTCTTATGGTTAAGACTAGAGATGTCAGATAATATTGGCCCACCGATACTATCGACCCGATATTAGCATAAAAATGTAATATCGGTATCAGATTTTTTGGCTTTAAAACCAATAAAATAAAAACCGATAAAAATAGAATAATGCTTGCGTTACACCGAAATCGTGTCTATGCGCTCCTGAAGCGTTTACCGGCGCACATATCGGTATCGGCGGTTATCGGTATCAGTACCTTGAGAGTTTGTCAATATCGGCATATTGGATATCGGCAAAAAAGCCAATATCGGACATCCCTAGTTAAGACCCCCCCGTACTGAAAATTGGGTAGTATTGATAACTGCTGCATTGCAGTTGGATGTGCTGTATTTGTGTTAGTCATTCACATTCATAAACACCTTTTTTCCTTTTGTACCATTTGGGGGCACTGTGTATGCAAAGATCTGGAGCTTCTCAGCCAAGCTCAGCACATTACCTGCTTTATTTCGAACACACCTAAGAATTGCTAACACAATTTTGTCTCTTTTGTATTTCTAATTTTACTTGTCTATCTGCTTGTTTTTCAAATTTTTTCCCTCTTGCTACATGTTTGGCTATGTCACTTTACTTTTACCCTCTTTTTTTCCCCCCATGTCTACATCTCCTCTCCACTCTATCATTCCTGTTGCTCAGGGGAATGCAGCAAAGCTGGTACACACCCCGCTGACTGACAAGTGTTACCTGACTTTAACTCAGGCGATGAAGATGGGGCTCGGCGGTAACCCATATGGGCCGGCTGGCACAGGGAAAACCGAGTCAGTTAAAGCCATGGGGGGTCTGTTTGGACGCCAAGTGTTGGTGTTTAACTGTGATGAGGTATGATTGGTTTGAGGCAAACCTCAAGTTAGAGAAGTGCTGTATTTGCATACTTTTGTAGACTGTGGCTCTGAGCAACGTAAAGCACTGTCACAGTTTGAATGTTGCAGTTCAAACATATATATTTGTCAAGTTCTGAGGACACTGTTCTTTTTCAGCTGTTGAGGTGCTGTCACCATTTGTGTTTTTCAGGGCATCGATGTCAAATCTATGGGCCGCATCTTCGTGGGTTTAGTGAAGTGTGGGGCTTGGGGCTGCTTTGATGAGTTCAACCGTTTAGAGGAGGCAGTGCTATCTGCAGTTTCGATGCAAATTCAGGCTATTCAGGACTCCCTCAAACATCACAAGCTCACGTGTGAATTGTTGGGGAAGGAGGTCAGTGTTTTGTATCTTTTTCAATCTTTGACTGAGCCCCTCTATTTTGATATCACTGTATTCAAATATATTTATTACATGAACTCAAACTAATCACGTTGTTAATTACCGGTAGTTGTTTTCGTATGCGGCGTCTATTTGTTCTACATCAACATTCAGATAAAATGAATTTCTAGTTTTGCCAGAGAATTATATACTTAGGCACTTCATCACTCTTTGAAGGAAACATTTATTTCTTTCTTAATTCTGCAGGTGGAGTTGGACCCGAACTCAGGGGTGTTCATTACAATGAACCCTGCAGGAAAAGGCTACGGTGGGAGACAGAAACTTCCAGACAACCTAAAACAGCTGTTTAGGCCCGTGGCGATGAGCAGGCCAGACAATGAGCTCATTGCCGAGGTCATCCTCTACTCTGAGGGCTTCAAAAATGGCGAAATGCTTGGAGGGAAACTAGTCGCAGTCTTTAACCTTGCTAGGTAAAAGTTGATCACATCGAATATCAGACCCACTTGCATCTTGCGTCACTTGAGCAGTTTCACCTGCGGTGCTTCAGCAAAGAGGAAGTAGCCTGTGAATAACATGACAGTTTTGTGTATTACCAAACTTAAAGCGGCACAGCCATCGGTTCGGTTACTGTCACGTTTGTCTTTTTTAAATTCATGTCCCTGCTGTATTTAGGGAACTGCTGACTCCTCAGCAACACTATGACTGGGGTTTGCGTGCTTTGAAGACGGTCTTGAAGGCCTGTGGCAGTCTCCTGCAGCAACAGAGGAGGAACCACGACAAAGACAAAAGTGGGTCCCCTTCTGACCATCGTCATTTTGGTATTTCTCTCACGCAACCCAGGTTCTCTCAGGCATCCCAGGTTCTGCTAAGTATTTGCACATTATTTATTTAGTGTTGACAAAGAGGTGACAAAACATTGGGGGACAGCTAAAAGGCACACTGGAAGTTATGGCAAGGTACCTTCAAATTTTGAAATCCACCTTGAAAAACACGAACATGAAATGAATGTCAATTATTATTTTCAGTACTGTGAGCACATGAGTTTTGATAGCAATATAAGACTATTGCGTACTCCAATTTTAAGTCAATGTCCTGTTGTCATTAACCAAATCTGTCATTGTGCATTTGTTCACGATTGAAATTCTGTGAAATAGTGCTTGAACATGAAATCAAGTACGGTATTTACCCTTTGCTATTTAGATTAAGCTTTTTCCTCTGTTTTTCTCTTTTTCCTCATTCATTTCCCATCTCCACCACATGGGGACAAAGTCCTGATGTGTACTCATTGCTTGCTGGAGTCACATACTTCCATACTTTGTGCCGATTTTACATTGGCCTGGCTTGTTTTGAACTCTGTCGATACATAGCTTTGTTAGTTTCACTCTTGTCCTGTCTCACTCTTTCCCTCTTGATCTTCACCCCACCCCTCTTTTTACTTATTGTCACTTCATTCTTTCCCTTTCGCTCTTTCATTCCTTAATCTCTGCTGCTGCCTGTAATCCTGACTCTCTCCACTTGTGTTTGTATAGTTATAGTTTGGCCACTTGTCTGTGGAAAAAATCAATTCCTCATTTCTTCTTCCATTCAGGGGTGGTCAAAATCTGTGAGGAAAATAGCAAAACCCCTTACAAATCTAAATGTTTTCAGCAGCACAGTCTGTATGCATTTAGGTTGCTGAAAAATTGTCAGTTTTCTGCTATAGAGATGTGCGAGGAAATCTTTCTTACTCCTCCCCTACATTTGCTTTGCTTTTTGTGTTTGACCGCTTAATTTACGAGCACAAAATTTATGATGAAGCCAACTAATGACAGAGTCATTAGCTGCTTAAATAGGTTTATAAAACGGAATCATATTATCATGCATGAGCCAGATCAAGATCAGATATCATGAATGAATAAATTTGATTAAAGAGAGTGGCATAATCCCACAAAACTCTTCCTAGTGCATAATCACCATTCTCATTACGATCAATATACTACAGCAAAGACATTCATTGAGTGCACTTTTTTCCAAGTGAGTTGAGCTCATTGCTAATCAGAAATCTTTTTTTTGTCTACATCTAGTTGAGGAGAGTGTCCTAGTGGTGCAGGCATTACGACTGAACACTATGTCCAAGCTGACTTTTGCTGACAGCTCCAGGTTTGATGCACTCGTCAAAGATGTTTTTGCTGGAGTCAATTTTACAGATGTGGACGATCAGATTATAAAGCGTGCACTGGAGGAAGTCTACAAAGATGCACGACTTCAACTCATTTCTAGTCAGGTGTGTTTTAGTAAACATCTGACAACTAATAATCCACTAACGCCTAATTTACATGTAAGAATGGGAATATTTAGTCTAACCCATGTGTGTTCCATGTGTCCAGATAAAGAAGGCTCTGGAGCTATATGAGCAGTTGAGACAGCGTATGGGCGTTGTAATAGTGGGCCCCAGTGGAGCAGGGAAATCTACTCTATGGAGGATGTTAAGAGCTGCCCTAAGCAAGACGGGCAGAGTGGTAAGTTGGACACTATGAAAACTGCCATTGGCACAATCTGCAGTGTTTTACCTCATGGGGATCTGCGTTGATTTTCCAGGTGAAACAGTACACAATGAATCCCAAAGCCATGCCCAGACAACAGTTACTTGGACACATTGACATGGATACCAGAGAGTGGGCTGACGGGGTCCTCACACACAGCGCCAGAAATGTTGTCAGAGAGCCACAGGGTAAGGAGGGAGTTGAGGCATGACATCGGATCATAAATAGAGATGTCCGATAATATCGGCCCACCGATATTATCGGCCCGATATTAGCATAAAAATATAATATCGTTGTAGGAGCAAGTCTAATACTTGCTACTGTGATGTGACCTGGAGTCTGGTTGACACGCTGCGCATCTAGTACCGTGCGTCGATTTGCGATAAGTCCGGAGACATCTTCTGGTGCGATGTATAATGTTTATTGTAAAGAAAAGCAAAAGTCCAAATTATAAATTGACCATCACAAATTAAACGCCACTGTCTACCGCCACAGCGGTCAAAAACCTATTTGCCCTTCCGGGTCACACCTGTCTGCAATAGTGCAGTGCATACCTTTATACATTATCGCCTAGGACAACCCCACAGCGACACCCATGGACACAACGTGAACAGCAACGCACCCCTCTTACATTTCCACAACATATTTGGCTGCTACAATCGTTATTGGATTTTTTTGCTTTAAAACCAATAAAATAAAAACCGATAAAAATAAAATAATGCTTGCGTTACACTGAAATAGTGCCTATGCGCTCCTGAAGCGTTTACCGGCGCACATATCGGTATTGGCTGTTATCGGTATCGGTAAATTGAGAGTTGGACAATATCGGCATATCGGATATCGGCAAAAAAGCCAATATCGGTCATCCCTAATCATAAACATTGAACATCATCGACTAAGAACAAAACATACTCGTAATCTGACCAAAAACAAGCAGTTGATATCTGCTTTGCTTTGCAAGCTTTGGTGGCAATGAACCCATTTCATGTTTGCTATTTAGAGGTGAGCTCCTGGATCGTATGTGATGGGGACATTGACCCAGAGTGGATCGAGAGCCTGAACTCAGTGCTTGATGACAATCGACTGTTAACCATGCCAAGTGGCGAACGCATCCAGTTTGGACCCAATGTAAATTTCCTTTTCGAGACGCATGATCTCAGCTGTGCTTCACCAGCTACTATATCACGTATGGGCATGATATTCCTAAGGTCAGTGGTCATTTGTATTCATTGTGAACAATGTTCGGCATGCGTGTACATTCTTTGTGGATGTGAATGTTTTGCCTCAATCATTAGTGATGAAGACATTGACGTGTCTGCCTTGCTGAAGTCATGGTTGATGGGGCAACCAGAAGAATGTCGCTGTAACCTAGAAAATTGGCTCGGTGACTATTTCCACCAAGCCCTTGACTGGGTCCTCAAACAGGTATATCTACACGCTTTGGGGTGGAAATTTCGATACTATTCTTGTCACCGTTGTGTTTTTGCTAAAATACACAGGGTGTGAATGAGCCAGCCTCTGATTGCCATTTCAGCAATGTCCCCCTTAGCATGTCTCGATTCTTTTACTGTGGTTTTGTGTTCATGATTTGTGTCCCTCTCCTCAGAATGATTTTGTAGTGGAGACAAGTCTTGTGGGTACAGTCTTCAATGGCCTGTCTCACCTCAGTGGTGTGACTGAAAGAGGTCAGTTCATCATCAGTCTGCTTCGAGGTTTAGGAGGAAATCTTAACATTAAAACACGACAGCAGTTTGCCAAAGAGGTAAGAGTTTTTTGAAACTGTCTGCTGAGCTTCCATCAACACCTCACTGCCAGTGTTCATAGAAACCAAAGTATAGAATTGCAGAAGCTAAGGGTCTATTTTGAGAATATGTGTGCTCACACTACATCATTTTGTCTTTTTCTGTAGTTGTTGAGCTGGGCCAGAGAAAATCCGCCAGACCCCAAAAAACCACTTGATACCTACTTTGATCCAGCCACCGGCCATCTTGCAGCTTATTCATTCCAGCGGCCTGATGGTCTCACCCTGGAACAGCTCTCTCAAACACACACGCTCCCAGTTATTGAGACTGCAGACATGCAAAGAGGCCTGCATTGCTTCTGCCCGTGGCTCACTGCTCAGCATAGACAACCCTTCATGGTTGCAGGACCAGAGGGCTGTGGCAAGGGGTAAGGGCATGCACAATGAGAACCACTCAAACACACGTTTGCATGTGTGTAATCGGCCCGATATTAGCATAAAAATGTAATATCGATATCGGATTTTTTTGCTTTGAAACCGATTAAATAAAAACCGATAAAAATACAATAATGCTTGCGTTACACTGAAATAGTGCCTATGCGCTCCTGAAGCGTTCACCGGCGCACATATCGGTATCGGCTGTTATCGGTATCGGTAAATTGAGAGTTGGACAATATCGGCATATCGGATATCGGCAAAAAAGCCAATATCGGACATCCCTAGTGTAATGATATGTACCCATGCAGCAGTACTGCATTGCATCGACAGCACAGAAGGAGGTGTTGTCAAAACTCTAATCGTACAACGAAAAGGCCTGTTGCTTTTTATTTATTGTGCATGTTCTATAAATCCTCTAAATGTTTTTTTTTTTTTTTTTTTGCTTTTCCTTTTCTCTAAAATATTCCTGCCAGTATGTAAATGGAGTCCTTCCTGTCCTCCCTGGGGGAATGAATACTTACCACAAATATTGGCAAAACAATGGTCAGCCTGGGTGGATAAGTACGGGATAATGTACGCGTCGGAGACCGACGACAAGGGCATTATCGCGCTTATTACACGGCTTAAAACATAAACGAATAATACAGTTGTCAGAAATAGTTCATAACAAGGCTACTTTCATTTTTCTGCATGAGTGTAGGCTACGATATTTTCGCCTCCGCGAGAAAATAGTGCCGTAACGGCTACAGGTACTCTGCTTTTACATTCGCGCTTCTGTCACTTCTTCCGACGTGTGTTTGTCGCCGCAGCTTGAAATACACGTATCATACTTACCCACGCATCGAAAGTTTCATGCTTCCCAAATATGTTGAAAATAATTTTTAAACTGCTCATGTTTGCTCCGTGACGAAGCGTGACGCGGGCAACAGTACGTAAACAATCCAGAGTGGAACTAGACGCTTTGGCGCGGATTGATATGAATGCAGGAAGTTCAACTCTGAGTCTTTGATTTCGCAGCGGTCCGTTATTGATAGTCGAGCGGTCATTATACGAAAATAATGACCGCTCACGTGACCAATATCGGCCAATCAGAACCAAGCATTCACACAAGCCGTGTAATAACAAGACAAGACAACAGACGGACAAAACGGGGAGAGGAAAGGAGAGAGAGCACGAGAAAATAGAGGGACACGGAGAGGAAAAATGGA
>OMPJ01041654.1:0-32125 GCA_900312935.1 Carapus acus
GGAGACCACACACATGACCTCAGCTTTGCCTGCCGTAGTTTTCTTCCTCCCGTCTTTAACCCGTCCAACTGAATCTGCTTTCTCTGTTTGTTTGAGTCGTGATGATGGCAAAAGTAATTGATCTCCTCTGATCAAAGCTTTATTGTCATATGCACAGTATAGAAACAAGTTTCCCTGCACAATGAAATTCTTGCTTTGCCACCCTGGACCGGGTACCGCATGCAAAGAAGTTTAAGATAAGAGAGAAAGAAAGTTAGACGTTCCGATGAAACATGAAACAAAATGATAAGATAGAAATAACACTAATCAAACAACGCGGTGTCCAGGTGCGGGGTGAGCAAACACGTCACCTCGAGGGGCACCATGCTGAATCAAGATTTACATTGGGTATAACAGGTACAAAAGGGAAACCAGCAGAATGTGGCTATGGCCTGAGTTCATTGATCGGGAATGTGGCGTTTGTGAGGAAGGTGTAGGAGGAGCGATGGTTTGGAAGGCTGCTTCTGTAGTCTCGCTTGCGCTAACATAGCCATTTTACATGTAACATAGCCAACTCGGTGGAAACACTTCTCTCGCTGCGGAACCAATGATGAGTAGTTGGTGCTGGCTGTAGATGTTAGTGGCCCAGCAGAATGTAGGGGTGGAGGGTACAAATAAGACATACATTCACGAGACAAAACACAGGAAGGAAAAAGAAAGGACCGTTGTCGTTGGTGAACACAAGACGTTCTCAACAAAACATTAACAAAACGAAGCACCGGAACGAAGAACACTGGTCCGCTGCGTTCTGCGCGCTGCCATGTTGCTTTCGTTCGTTAAAGATATCATACACTTACAAAAAATTTATGAAAATCAATGAAACAAAACACCAATGAAGAGCACCCAGTCGCTGCGACTGTGCGCGCCGCCATCATTTGAGTAATTCCTCTCTACATCATTTCCCCCTTTCATGCAGTGTACAATTCATTCATTTCAACTTGATGTCACTCCCTTAAACTTACCCCATGACCACATCCATTTATAATTGGTACATTATATATTTTTTAATCTGATAGACTGTGTGTGTAGAATATCCATACATTTCTAGACAGTTCCACACCAGAGTTGCTGCCCCAAATTACCTCAAACACTTCCCACAATGTGTCTGGCAGAATGCCCGGAATTCACTTTGTCTTCATGTCCTGTCTTCAGTTTGGGCGTCCTCGTTGCCCTCTCGCCTGCAGAGGTTAATCTATACGAGTCATCAAGTCGGACCCTAGGAACGCCCACACATAATGTGTTTGCCGCTTTCTAGCTGAAAGTGTGTGGGTGGAGGATTTTTGTTCCATAATGTTCTCAAACACACCATCGGATCAATAACAGTAATGTAATATTCTGTTTACCGCTTCATGAAGGCCTCACACTTTTCCGCGGCTCATTCTGCTGCTTTGTATTAGTATAGTGACCCGATCTGAGTCACACACACGCGCGCGCACGCGCACGCAAACATGCGTGTGCGCACGCAAACATGCGTGTGCGCACGCAAACATGCGTGTGCGCACGCACACACTCGCCTCGGCACCAGCGTCCCCTTCATTCACTAATTGGCCCACAATGAATGCACTGTTATTCCTCCTCCTCTTTACCCTCAAATCCCTCCTTCTTTTCTCCTCTTTTCCCCTGCTCGACCTCCCTCTTCCCTTCTCTTCATCCGACCCCGCGCTTTGTACCACTCCCCCCATCAGCCTTGCCTTCCTACCACGAGTATTCTGGGTAGAGAGGAAGGAAGTGTGTAACGGGATGAGTGTGAGAGCCCTCGCTCTCCTCCTTACCCTCTCCTGCCCCTTGTTGTCCTTTTCCCTCTGTTTGTGTGAGTCACGGAGGTTAACCAGGGGCCCCTTAATGTACACAGACAAAGAAAAGGGGCCCTCTTGGTCTCCGCCACAGTCTCTGTGGACAGAGAGAATGGGGGTAAAGGACGGACTAGTGCCGAAACAATCTGAGAGACCGGGGGGAGGCTTGGAGTGTAAACTGGGTCTGAATGCAGTAACTGTTTTAAGGGTGGGAGGTGTGTATGAGCTCATTGTGTCTGTCTGTGTGTGTGTATGTGTGTGAGGTGGTGGGGGGGTCTTGTGTGTCATCAGTTAAGATGAAGGTCAGGAAACAAAACCGTCTCAAATGTCCTCTGGTTGTGATTCACCTGTGGCAATGCTTTGATTGATTTACTTTGTGTTTGGCTTCAGTGCTGATCCCCAATGTCCCCCCTCTGTCTCTCTCTCTCCCTCCCTTCCACCATTTCTCTCCCCTTCTCGCTGTCACTCACTCTCAGGACCTCATTGTGGACCAGACCATAGAGAAGGTTTCATTCTGTGCTCCTGATCGCAATTACGACAAGGCCTTCTCCTACATCTGCCGTGATGGAACCACCCGACGATGGATGTGCCACTGCTTCATGGCTCTCAAAGACTCGGTGAGGGCCGCAGCCGACTGGATTTGCTTGCGTAGCTTTCGGAGGAGTAACGGCAATATCCCCAGAACAAACACAGCACAGTGTGAGGGCCGTTCATGGGACGAGTCGTTACCCTGTATCACAATCCTTGGCGGATTATTAATCCAAACGGAAGAGAGATCAGGCGGATTATGGTCGAGGATTAGACCCTATCCTGGCCCCTATATCCATACATCTATCCGTATGTGTCTCCGACACATGCCCTCCATGTCTCCAACACTATCTGTCGGTCGACAGCCTCCGGTCTCGTGCTTGCGACGGTACCCCGAGGAGAGAGAATGAGCCAGGGGCAAGTGTTAGAACAGCAGGGAGTGGCTGATGGAGCCGCTCCATCTATAATGGAAGATATTTAAGTCTGATAACGCCGCCTGAACCTGATCTGTCCGTCTTGACTTGACTCTGCTTTTGTCTGCCTGATTTCTATCCCAGCCACAGCATCCCCCATATTGGAGATAAAGTTTTAGTTTTTGTTACGTTTTTTTATTGTGACTGCAAATGAGGTGTTCTGTTTACTGGTTACTTTTCTACCATTGATCCGCTCCACTAGGGGGAGAGACTGAGCCACGCAGTCGGTTGTGCCTTTGCCGCCTGCCTGGAGAGGAAGCAGCGCAGAGAGAAGGAGTGCGGCGTGACAGCCTCCTTCGACGCCAGCCGGACCTCATTTGTCCGCGAAGGCTCTTTCCGCGGCAATACCACCTGCAACCAGCAGGGTGCAGATGAGAAGGACAAAAAGAAAGGTGTTTAGGCAGACACGCTGATGTTTGAGGAATTAAATCCCTCCAAAGTGTTCCTGCCATCACACTCTGGCTGCTCCTCTTTCCCAGACCTCCAGTCCTCAGCCATCCCAGCCCTGCCGCCTGGCTCCGCCTCCCCACCCGAGGGCGCGGCGTCCCCCATGGAGCGTCCAGAACCTGGCGGGCCCCACGCCATCCCTCGCCGACACGCGCCCATCGAGCAGCTGGTGCGCCAAGGCTCATTCCGGGGATTCCCAGCCCTGAGCCAGAAGAACTCTCCTTTCAAGAGGCAGCTGTCGCTCCGCCTCAACGACCTGCCATCCACACTGCAACGCAAGACCGACTTCCAGGCCAAGAACCCCGGTGAGTTCAGAGGGTCACCAATGTGCGTCACAAGCTAGCATCTTGTGAAAACACATTCGAATATATGGTGCATCTGCTCAGGCGATGCCCCGGGGTTGTGTTGAAAGACGAAACAAAAGCGGCTGAAAAAGCACTTCTCTGCACCTTGAGGAGGACGAGGCAGGTTTTCTGGGTGAAACTGTTAAAACTGCTGAGTTCAATCCTTCCGACATCCTTTGTAGTCGCTCTGCATTATTCATTTTCAAAAGCAGGTCTCATTAATATATAATTTTTTAATTTACCCGTCCGGACACAGATCAAAACAGCTTGTGACTCAGGAGGGATTTTGAAATTTAATCCTCTTTTCTATGAGTGAGCTGGAGGTAGACGTGACTATCCAGAACCCAGCTTGCACCTGATATGTTACGAATATGTAGATTGGAGTTTTACCATCATTTTCATCAGGCCTGGTCGCTGGTGTCGAGGATATGGAGCCGCAGAATCAATTTCCGCCTCCACTTGTGTGTGTGTGGTCTGACGCAGATGCAGAGTCATCCTTCGGCTTAATGGCTCTCGCTCAAGGTTTTCGCTGTCTGGGTAGTGATGTGAGTGACACCAGCACCGGCTTTAGTAGCATGGTAATTAGCATGCGTGAGTTTTGAGAGCTCTCTGCATTTTGGAGAGGACAAAGAGAGATGGGCGACTTGCCTAACACAGGTTGATGTTTTCGGGGACACACACACACACACACGCACACACACACATTCTTTGAAACACACCTACACCAGGTGCTGCCACAGGATGGTAGCCATCCGCTCTTAGTTTGATAACAGCCAGGAGAGGAGGTGAGTGGGAGAGTTGGAATATTAAACCGCTGTAAACACCCCTTACTCAATATTGCTCAAATATACAACACGCTATTCATAAAAGCACAAACACCTTCTGTTCAATATCTCATCTATAATACAGCACAAATCATACAGTAAATACTCCCCACTCAATATCTCTCATTCATAATACAGCGTATACAATACAATAAACATCTTCGACTCAATATGTGTCAAATGTAACACCATAAACACCCCAGACTTAGACTCAGTGGGTAACTACTGTATATATGTACTATATGTTTATTTATTACTTTAAGCACCAACTTCTCAATAGGTCTAATATATATTACAGAGTGGTATGGTCCCTGTCTCCCTCCTCTCCTCTCTTCTTGGAGTCGCACAGCGTACACAGTATATAGCCGAGTGATCTGATGCAGCCTCTGATGAGAAACGCGTTGCTGTGTGCTCCCATTGCTCTGGCTTCCTCTCTCTATCTCTGTCTTACACGCGCACGCACACACACACACACACAAACACTGATACTCTAAGCAGTAGCAGCATCCAATGCCACAGCTCTCCTGCTCCCTTGTGACACTACGAACAATGCACATATTGATCTGTGCATCAAGCCTCCTGTCCCTGTTAGCCGGAGCTCTCAACAAGCACTGCCAGGAAGCGAGGGAAAGGACATACAGACAGACAGACACACACACACACACACACACACACACTCGCACACAGACAGACAGACCCACAGAGGAATAGGAAATGCCTGAAGTGCCTCTGAACTCTGTGGGGAAGAGGAACAGAGGGAGAGATCACAAAGTTGGACTCTGCAGAACAAAGCAGGGTGAAATGTTTAATGGGAGACCTTAGGTCAACCTCCAGCACCCAGCAGCCCCCCTACACCATAACTCACGGCCCACGGACACACAATGGACGGAATGAGAGGGGAGTCGCACAACTTCACAGCACAAGGGTTTGGTTTTTGATCTCACTTTCACAGTTTGCTATCAATACAAAATCAGTGACCTCACTGTAACACGTTGTTACATATCAAGTCGGCCTCTCCCAGCTGTTCCTGAGCAAGCTGTAGATAGTTTAAGTGAAAACACCCTGACGACTCCTTCCACCTGTCGGCTTGGATGAATGGTAAACAGTGGAAGGAATTTGCCCAGGCTCTTGTCGGCCCGTCTGCGAGAGCCTCTTTGAAATGGAAGTGTGCGCACCTGTGGAGCAGCCATGCAGAATCGGGCCGGAGTTGAGGGAGAGACTGGTGTGTAAATCAGAGCTGAAAAATGGATACATGGAGGGACGCCAAAACTATCAGGGTGAGGTGGAGGGCGGAGGAATGAAGCAAGCCGCGTGTTTACGACTGTTTCTAGCTCGCTAAATGTGTTTCATGGGAAAGAGGAGATGTGCTGTTGTGGTCATGAAATGTCAATCGGATATTTATTCTGTTCTCCATGTGCATTTTTATGAACTATTTAGATGTTTTCTGGGTTGAAGCTATAAAGCTTTGGCCCAGAGAGGAGAAGCCAGATAGGGACGTTTTGGCACACATGCCCTGGCTGGTTCGGTCGATTGAATGTTTTGATGTTGTAACAAGCTAAAGTTAGCCAGATTGAGCCGCCTGTAATCCACAAAACCCAAAGCAAAAAGTTACGCCCAAAATACTTTTTATAGAAGCTTCCCATTGACTTGACGTCACGTTTGTCCTGTGCAGTATTTGCGCCGTCTTCTGTCTTTTTTAGGTTGGGGTTATTTTTGTACATTGCATAAATGACCAAACATTTCTCTCCTCCTTCTCGCCTCCTTGCCGCATCCAGACATGGACATGGAACTGCAAGACGAGGGGGACAGCAGCATCAACGCCTTGTGCAGCCAGATCAACACTTCCTTCACCAAGCCATCGGAGGAGCTTTTCCCCCACCCGCCAGCCTCCGCCAATGGCCCGCCTGCTTGCACTGTGCCTCCTGTGTTGCCACCACCGCCGGCACCACAGCAGGGTAAGTTTGGAGATGTTGGATCAGCTCAGATTCACTGACATCACACTGAGCTTTCAATGATTTACACAGCAGTCAAGATTAATTGGTTATGAATGAGTGAAGTCTACCATGAAACTGATTTTTCGGGAATGGTTAATTATTTTGAAAGCACCTACCGTAGTGCTCGGAAAAAGGATGTTAAAATGTAATACTACTGCTACAACAAAATATTTGTGGCACTTTGAATAATGGCATAGAATCAAATAATATGAGTATGATAACAGTATATACAGAGAAATAAGTAAGTAATAAATATTTACGAATAATACAAATGATTTAGATACAATGTAGCCTGCAAATATTGTTTTATAAGAGTATGTGTATATCAAATCATGATAACTATAGTGATAATGAATGCATGTTTTCTCCTTATCATTATTATCATTGTTTATTATTGCCTTATTTGATTATTATTCAAATTCTACCCATTATGCAGTATCCATTGTCATTCTCATATTATTCAATATTATTATACAAATATTTTGTTTTAGTATAACAATGAAAATGAAATGAATGAAACTATTATTATTACTTTTTCATAGTAGTAGAAGTAGCAGTAGTAACAATAACAATAGCAATATTGATAATGTTATCATTACATTTGTGTATGGGTATATATGTACAGTATCTGTATTAAAATGGGATAAGATTTAGAATAATCATAGAATGTTATCTCCCTCCTCTACCCCTCCTAGTTACCTCACCCTGGGTGCAGGCCGACAATTCGCTTCACTCCCCCCCTCAAGTTTCCGTGGCGATGCAGATGCAAAGCGGGCACCGGCGCACGCCGTCCGAGGCTGAGCGATGGCTCGAGGAAGTGTCCAAAGTCGTCAAGGCTCAGCAACAGACCCCTCCCCCAGGCCCCACCATTCCCACCATCCCCGGTCCACCCACTATGTCGGTTCAGCCGAGCCAAACCGCCGTCTCAGCCATCCCCGTGTCCACCGCCTCCATGTCCCTCGGCCCCATGTCCAAGCCTCTCATATCGGGTCCGGCTGCCCTGCCAGGTCAGGCTCCGATGCCCCTCCCGCCCATGACAATATCATCTGTCCCTTTAATACCGGGTCCTCCCGTGACAGGCCCCCCAATGTCCCTGCCCTCCATGTCCATTCCCACTATGTCTGGTCCCAGCATGACCGGGGCCCCCATGATGCAACCCTCCATCCCTGGACCCCCGGGCTCCCTCCCGAGCTCCATGCAACCCTTCCCCTTGGCCTTCGATACCACCCCGGCTCCTGTGGGAATGTTCGCCAACCAGCCTGTCCAACCAGCTTTCGTCCCCATGCAGACCTACATGCCAGGGCTCGCCAGCAGTATGACTTACCCCAACGCCAGCGTGCCCGTGGTTGGCATCACTCCGTCACAAATGGTGGCCAACGTGTTCTGCACTGCAGCGGGATCCTCCAGCGCCAGTAGCTCCTTGGGCTCGGGCGGAGGAGGAGGCGGAGCCAAAGTGGGATCGCTGGGCCATCAGCACACTTACACGGGCCCCCTCGGAGCAGCTGGCCACGCACCCGGCAGTGGATTTTCCACGCCACCGTTCTGTTCCACGCAGCCGTTATCAGCAGCGATCAACGGCCTCCCGACACACACCAACGTGATGAATGGGACCTCAAACGCGGGTAGGAATGGTAGCAGCAGTAGTAGCAATTGGCCACCAGAGGGCAGTCAGCTAACAGCCCCTCTGACCAGTGACTCCCAAGAAGCTGACCGCTTTGAGGCTAAGTGGGCGGCGCTGGAGACCAAACCGACAGCACAGCAGCCCGGAAATAAACCGCCGGCCGCCGCGGCCAACCCCTTTTCTGACGATCTGCAAAAGACCTTTGAGATTGAGCTCTAAACCTGATTTGACCTCCTCACAGCAACGGTTACAGTGATGGAGTGCCTGTCAAAGGGGAAAAAAAAAAGCAAAGCGACACAGGAGCAGACACTTAAGCCCGGCATCTCTGTGTAGAATGGGATGCAGGTCATCAAACCTGCCTGGCGTCGTCCCCGCGGCAACCCAGCGAATGGCAACGAATGTCTCTCATCTGAGTGAATGCTGATGATGTTGATTGTTTTCTTTACACTGAGTGAGAGGGGTTGCCGGTGTTGGACTCACTAGACTTCACACAAATGTGATGGCTGAACCCTCAACCTCTCCACCCAACGCCCCCGTCCATCGCCCCATCTTTCCCGCTTTCGCTTACTTGCTTCATCTGGAAGTCCCTGTTTGTGCTGCACACGCCACCAGGGAAGGGGAAGGGGACAGTAAGTGGGCACAACTCAGTGATTTCTTTCTTGAAGAAGGGACACCGTTCAGATTCCACTCCCGTGAGATGCTTTCGTCCGTCTGGTCTTGCGGGTTTGTGCTGGACTGATCCTTGACTGAAGCTGATCTGTCCTGGAGGTCTGGACCCCGGAGACTTCAGCTGATGATCAGTCCCAAACCTCTCAACACTCAAAAGGACTTACTGACCAAGAAGTAGAGATTTATGGCCAAAATTATTTTATTTATTGTGTTTAATTTTTTACTTTGTATTTTAACAAGTGATATATATATATATATATATATATATACCTAAAAACAACTACAAAAAAAACATGTTTTCAAGCAGTATTTGAGAAGGGTGTTGTAATCTCAATCCCCAGTATTTATTTTTTGTTGATTCTTAAAAGATGAGGCGAGGCTGCAAAACATTGATTGGAACTGTGGCTTGGCACTGGTGTATTATGGGAAATTAGACGAAACAGGACTGATACTGGAGCAGGCACGACAGGCGTCGCCAAGGCAGCGGCATTTATTCTAGTGTACATAAGGAGGGCCTGCTTCTTCCACACACTCGCCCTCACGTGAAACCATCGCTTTGGTCTGGATGCATCGTTTCCACCGCTGCCGAGGTCACGCCGAGTGCCGATGCTCCCAAACCACTTCAGGGCGCAGAGCACACACGCAGTCTGGAGCGTCGTCGTCTCCACACTAGAACAACTGAGGGACCCAAACCAAATTGCAGAGGACAGGAACAAAAAGAAGGAACTCTTAAACACTTTGCAACTGTTGGGAAAAGGAATCTTGCACTACATTCCAGCATTCGTACATCAGTAAAGTGCTGAGACACACACAGGGTATGTCACAGTGTGCACAAGGACTGCTGACTCAGCTAGGACAAACCGACGGGTGGAGAGAAGAGACAAAGGAACATCAGGCCATACAGTCATTTGACTGATGCACACAGTGACATGCATGCACGCACTCTCACACACACACAAAAACTTGAGTATTATTTGAGCTGCATAGCCAGTGGATCGAAGAGGAAGGAAATTCAGTACGTGGGAGTCTGAAGAAAAGAACGGATTGATACCTTTGAAAGAATGAGGGGGAGGAAATGAGGAGGGGGCGGAAGTGTGGAGGTGAAGGAGATAAGATGTGATGAGATACACAGTGAGTGCATAACACTGTGAATGTGTGTGCGGGTGCTTGTGTGTATCTGTGCGCCCAAAAAACAAACATCCAGCACAACTGGTTTATCTCTGCTTTTTGTCCAACTGAGACAAACACAGTCACTTTAACTCCCGACTCGTTACGTGAATCCTCTCATCATATTTAAGACACACGACACAAGATTCAGATACAATGATATGGCCCCGCCTCCCCAGGCAAATTATTTTAGGCACAGATGGTGACAGAGCTCCTTTATCATTATGCCACACCTTCGCCTCTTTCTGAGCTTCATGTATTTGGACCTTGCATAGTCCAGAGCATCCCAATCAACAGATTTTACACTATACACACCCTTTCCCCGCCAACACACACACGCACACACGCACACACCCCATCCCAACATTTCCAAGGGAATTCAGTGGTTTCCACTCTTGAATCGCCTTTGTCCGATTAGCCAATCAAATCAAATCTCCTAGGGAAGTGATGTCATCTAATTGGCTGCACTCTAAACTCTATACGTCACTTGTAATCACATGAATCCCACCCCCTCCGCCCCAACCGTCCCAGCTTTCAGTGCGCATGCCCAAGGAAAGTTCCAATATAGCCCCTTCTAACCGCTCCTCTCTTGTTAACTTAAGTAGTCGCAAATCGATACTTTTCTTTCTCCTTTTTATTGCTCCGCGCCTCGCCAGTTAATTCTCGTCTGCACGCCCTCCAAATTATAAATGTAGGTTTATTGTGTTCTGCGTCAAAGCAAACTAAATGACCTCATGAACTTGATTGTAAAACCGTAGGTTAGCAGTGGTAACGAATACAAAACCCAGTGGAGTTTATTTTTAATCTTTATTTACAGATTTTTTGTATTTAAACCCACATATTTGTATTGTAATTACATTGTACAAAAGATAAATAAAGTAATATAATATTACACCTCTTCACGTGATGTGGGTGATGAGTATATGCTGGTCTTTACCTCTGTCCTGTCCCCTCTCCTCACTCTCTCCTCTGTCTGTCTGTCTTTCGCTGCCGCTGTTTGCGCTGTGCTATTACCTGTTGACACTTGAATTCGTCTTTCAGGAGAGGCAGCCCATCAGTGTTTATTTGGCACGGCTCGCGTTTTTGTCTCCGCTGGTTCCATCTCTGCTGTGCCGTTCACTCCGCCGAGCTGGGGTCACTAATGGAAAGAGACAAGTACTCCTTTCTTCTTAGTGGCCGTGAGAAACGAGCCGAACGTACGAATGTGCACGAACGCACACACTAACACAGAGACTCTGGGTCACGGCAGCGGCAACTTTAACAACACCATTGTCCTCTGATCTTCAGATCCAGAACAGCTCACACACACACAGTGGTGCAGTGTGTGTTATCAGGTTCCACATTTTCGTCTGTCTGTCTGCCTGTCTATCTATCTGTTTATCTGTCTGTCTGTCTATCTATCTGCAGCCTTTACGCTTAACTGTTCATCCGCCCGTCCATCCACCTTCGGGAGTCTTTCAAACTGCTGACACTGACTGTTTCGAAGTGGGTCAGGAGCAGATTTGGGAGAGAGGCAGCAGGCTGCTTGCTGTGGCTTTGACCAAAATACGACAGTTAAGAGTGGTTATTGCTTATATCAGATTTATATTTGTATTCGGTAGGTAGGTGGTAGGTAGTTAGGTAAGTAGGCATCTATCTATCTATCTATCTATCTATCTATCTATCTATCTATCTATCTATCTATCTATCTATCTATCTATCTATCTATCTCTCTGTCTGTCTGTCTGTCTGTCTGTCATTAACACTGAGAAATTGAATGATCTCTAAGGAGTCACTTGCCTGCTTGAGTGTCTGACTATAGATCTCAGAAAAAAGGAGAAAGCAGACTTAAAATCCATTTCGATAAATTTGATTGCCTTCAGCCGCCAAGAGAGCTAGCATACCATGTGCTTGAGATGCAGCAACAAATTAGCAAACAACCGCCAAACTGTGAAAGCTAACTTATCAAAAGCCGTTAAGCGGTTACATTTTTATTAGTATTGTATATCTATGTACAACCAATATTAATAATATATATGCAATAAGGATTCACAGTTGTTTATTTATGATTTCATGTATTTGTTCATTTATCTATTTTTTCAATGATCAATTTTATACAAACATGGAGAGCACGGGGACTATACAGATTTCACCGAAGGTGGGTGGCTTACCTGTGCACCTCCAGATGGGAGAGTGACTTGTAACAGTCAAGATACAGGACCAGAGGAGGAGAGGGAAGAAGATGCGTGGTTGCCATGGTTACGAAATGAAAGTTGCATTTATAACATCCATTAAAAAAAGTGCTCGGCGTGGCAAAAGAGGCTGCACGGAGCGTGAAGTGCCGCAAGGGAGGATGTGGAGTGAAAATATATATCAAACCATTTTATAGGTATCTGTGTGTGTGCGTGTGTGCATGCAGGCGTGTGTGTGTGTTTAGAGGCAGGAGGTGCTCTGCTCTTCGATATTCCTCCTATACCCCTGATCGTCCACCCGTCTGTCTTTAAATTGATCCATGTTTCTGACCCACAGGAGTTTATGTGAGATTTCGGACATATTCTGACTCTCCCCAGAGGAAAGTTGCCGTATTCCCCTCCTGACTTTGGTGTTCACTGCCTTGCTCAAGGGCGCTTTTGGATGCGCCTCGGATGGACCCTGGGACCTTCTGGTTCCAGCCACTTCCGGCCGAAGTCATGTCAGACAAATTAGCGAAATCTATTCATTTCATTTTCATACCACACCACCATCTTTCACCCAAAGCCAGACAGACAAGCTTGTGAGAGAGTTTTTGTGTGGTGTGTGACGCATTGCAGCTAATGCCACTAAGATAGGAAGTGTGAGTGTGTCTGTGTGTGCATGCGAGTGTGTGTGTATGGAGACGAACACTGTGGGCTATGCTGTTTCTCTGAGAGTGAGAGAATCACCCCTCCCTCCTTCCACTCCCGCACTGAGCTGTGCTGCTGCTTTTAACTATCTGCAGTGTGCGTCTAGCCAGCTTTGTGTGTGTGTGAGCGTGAGCTGTATCCATGTGTGTGTGTGCACCTCTGTGTGTGCGCACACATTTGCCGCACACATGTGATGCCAGCGTCTGATAACAGTAAGCATAGAGTCAAATTTGCTGTCGGTGCAGGTGTGTGCGTACATTCGTGTGTGTGTTTGTGTGTCTCTGTGTCTGTGTGTGTGTGTGTATTGGACCATGCCCACATTGTTAGATCAGCAGTGGATAATGCATCCATGCTATACACAGACACACACTCGGCCACCTCTTATCAGTCTGTATTCACACAAAGGGAGACACACACACACACACACACACACACACACTCTGCATATTGAATATGTGTGCTTTTACTGCACACTCACCAATTCATCCATCTCCTCAAGAGTCCTTGAATTCCTACAATCTCTACCTCTGTCACACACGCACGCATGCACACATGCACGCACACATAGCATACACACACACACGCACATGCACACGCAAACACACGCCCGCTGCTTTAACTTGGCTAATCACCCTGGAGGCAGCGTGACCCCTGCAATTCTTGTAACTAGCAGTGTGTAATTACTTTGATTAATTGTGTGCGTTTGCCATTGATTGCCACAGCTACTCTCCTCTTGTTTTCAAGGCGTGGAAGCCAGAACGTTATGGATGGAGCTTGATGGAATTGAAGCAGCGTTCCACATGATGCGCGTGCACCCAGCAAATAGGTCACGACAAACTCGCTAGCAGCGTCTGCATGTAGTACCTGCGTGTGCGTGTGCATTACTTTGAACTTTGTTGGCCCAAGACAGTGTGTCTTGATGTGTCCACATCTTCGCATGCAAATATAGAATAAAGTAGAGTAGATTCCGTGTCCAGCCCTGGCAGGAAATGTGGTTGGATGGTTGGCACCATGGGACGGTTGCAGCATCACAGCCAGGCTACTGTCACTCACTCTCTTTCTCTCTCTGTCTCTTTGTCTGTCACACACACACGCACACACGCACAGACACACACACCAGGCCTGCCAGAGAGCCTGTAAGTCATCTCCCCAAGCAGGCCACTGTAACCCCGTGTTTGTTTCACTCTGTCATCTCCCCCAAATCTGGTACCATCGTTGGTTGTCGAATAATCCATCTGAATTTGTGCCATTTCGGTCTTTTGCGCTGTGTTTTGCTGCTATCACAGTCGTGCAGATTCTTGACTGTGGATGTGTGCAAATCTCACATAAATCATGCAAATTTGGTCCGTTGCTGACGACACATCACGTTTGGCTGACATTGATATGTACAATTTCACAGGGAGCAGCACACTATCTTTATAGATCCGTACTGTTGTCTTCGTCTATTTATTTATTCATCTGCCCTTTACACCTTTTCTCTTCCCTTGAAGGGGTCAGTCCATCCGTCATTTCCCAGATCATTGAGAAATTTCTGGTCTGATTTCTGATTCTTAATTTCAATCAAAGCCCTCAGGAGGTTTGGTCTCTCGAATTTCAAAAATTTGTATTTGTGTGTGTGTGTGTGTGTGTGTGTGTGTGTGTGTGTGTGCGTGTGTGTGTGTGTGTGAGAGAGAGAGAGAGAGAGAATGTGTTTTGTGTATGTTTCTGAGGCTCTCGGTTCCATGGTGTTTTGTTTTGTTTTGGGATATTTGCCTGCTCAGAGTAGATTAGAAATAATGAGCCCTACTTTACACTCCACCATCTAGTGTGGCGGAGGATCAGTCAGATAGTATAAAAATACCTGACTGAGAGCAAAATTCATGGGTCCGAGTGTGGCTCTGCCAGCTTTGACATCCTGCAGTGGCAGCTCTGGCATTCTCACTCATTTAGCGCCACCTTGTGTAGGTACTTGGAATCAAAACAACGAGATGTAAACGGGCGTTTCTGGTTTGTTACGTTGTGCTTTGGTTGAAGCTGCAATTATGCCAGTAACGCGTGTCTGTCACTATTTCAATTCACACCAATCGAGTTAAGTTTTTTTCGATATTTGAAATGATAAAGCTTCTTAATGGATGAGGCCTACTGCTTTTGACTCATTCCTGATGTTTAGAAAATCAACCCCCCCATATTATTCTATTTTGTCAAAAGTGACTCAAACACAACATCTAATCTGAGAACATCACTGTCTAAAATTCACAAAAAACTAAGAAAGAAATTTCTCATATTAACGTCACCTGGCAACCACACTGCTGTGAAGAATTATGTAGTCCAATCTCTAATGTGGTCCTCAGGTACTTTAATGATCCTTTAAAGAAGGTTTTATGAAATAAAAATTCCAGCAGCATTGGGCAGATCATTTATCAAAATAAGAAATGTAAGGATATAGATAATTTGATGTAGATATGTGATCCTGCGTAAGGTGCAAGCATGAATATTTCAGTTACATTTATCTATACTGTATATTCCCATTTTGCACTGTGTCCAGTGTTGGTTTATGAGATGAGATGACCGTTTCTTGCCATTATCCTCTGTCCTCCTTGTCCAGCTTGGATGTGTCAGCATGCCACAGTGTAGAGTAGGCAGCTGCTGACCAAGGACTGGTAGAATATCCTCAGGAGTTCCTCATGTCCTCCTCTACCTTGACCACTTCAAACAGAACTGGTTGTAGCCTTGGTCTGGACATCCTAAAGTCGATGAGCAGCTCTTTAAGATGTTAGACTGGAGATGGTTCCTATGGCATGGCACAGCATAGTGTCTCACCAAGCTTCTGTCAGACATGATACCCTCCTGCCAGACATGCTGAGCTTCTCCATGAAGTAGCTGGAGATCCAGCATGAATCCCCTCAGTTTGCCCTGCAGCGTAAAGCCATGCACTCTCCCTCTGCCTCCAACCATCCAGTGACAGTTTTCTCACTGCTTGGCCTCTGCTCATACTAGTCCGCTGTGTGTCTCTCTGCAGGGTGTCTCTAAGAGTGTCCTCCATTTCACTCCTGGTGGAGTGACTTATTCCAGGCTGCTGTTTGCTTGAGGGAGAGGCGTAGTTATAATCCCAGATCACAAATCATTGATTAGGCAGTTACAATTGTGAAAACTTTCCCCAGTTCCACAGTCCAAGGGCTGTTTAAGGACCCAGACGAGCCAAATAAGCAGACAGACAGTTTGCTGCCTGATTTACTCAAATTGGTGTGTCATGATGGATTTACCACACATATTACGGTAATGGATTTACAGCGTTCGCTTAGTCTGAAGGGATTTCGTCCACGGAACGAACCAAGGCGGCTGGTTCAAGTTCTGGCCCAGACCAAGAGGCTGATTAGTTGCTAGGAGGATTCCAGTTCCCCGGAACACTGCCAAGGTGCCTAACTCAACCCTAACCCGTCTTGAGTGAGCCCTTGCCCTCCATAATTAATCTCTGCTTGTCATTTCCATGAATGTATTTGTAATTAACAGAGAGAAAATTCAATTTCTCTTTTAGGAGATGACTTTAGTGTGTCTTCTTCTTTTAAGAGCTTTGCACACAAATACAAACACACAACGGGATCCATCCACAGAAGCACCAGCATCTGCCAGACAAACCTTCCGATACCCACATGGACCAGTGAAGCTTTCCAAATAAGCAAAACAGCGTGACGGCAACATTGTGTTTGGTGTGCCGCAGATTAAAGGAAGGCAGAGAGAGAGATGGGATTGCATCCTTGGAACGCTTCATTTTCTTCTTGTATTGCCACCATAGCAACATGAAGCCATGGCTGTCAAGACTGAAATCGATTTGGACGTGTGGAATTGGTGGAAGGAAACAAGCGCTGCCTCATGGATATCATTTAGTAATGATGCATTAGTTGGCTGATTGTCAGGGTAACATGAACTGTTGACAACCTTGAGCCGCAGGTCAGATGAAGAGACAGAAGCAGGCAAATTAATGAATCCTTAGGCTTTTTTATTAGGATGAATTTGAAATTGAATACAGAATAGCGACATTGTCATATGCTAAACATCCTAGGAGAACATCTTTGAAGATGTGGGCATTATTCCTATAATCTGTCCATCATATCACAAGTTATATGTCTATTTGCAGAATTTCAGCCTCAACAGAAAGAAAACTTGACATGAGCTCCGCTCTCACTGCGAGACAATGCAGTGATCCCTTTGAACCGCTTAAACTACTGCATCCGTAATGTTGACCTCACTTTTCGTGGTACCGGAGGGTTTACAAAGTGCTCCTTTTCAAATAATTAACTCTTAATTCCGTAAAACTGGAATGTCTCCAATGTTGGATGACACCATTGTCTCTGCCACTGCAGTCTAGACAAATGTCCAGATGGACGCTTCTGATGTCACTCGGCATGTGAAGTTGGATAATTTAGGGGGAAGCTCAGGCTTGAAATGTTGGAACTTCGATGGAGTGTAAGGCTCTCTCCCTCTCTCTCTCTCACACACACACACACGCACGCATGCACAAACATACAGATATATCTCCTCCCTCACCTGGCAATTTTATATGTCTGGAATTAAGGTCTTGGTGTACGTCCCTGGCGAGGGTAACGTAGGGTTTTATTTGAAAGTGAGCGCTCACATTTTTGTACTCCTTGGCTCTCTCTCTCTGAAAAAAGAGCCTTGCTCAAACTTGAGCTCTTCCACATTTGAATAAACTAATCACATAATGACTGACGAGACAGGCAATTTCTTTCGATACTGCGCTGTGTCAGACAGTCATTTTCCTCTCCTTGTTCTTATCTTGCAAAAACCTGTGTTTGTCTATCTGTGCAAATCAGATGCCTTTTTTTCTACTGACCAGGCTAAAATGACCTTACGGTCTCTCTGCGAGAAAAAAGAAAAGAAAAGAAAAAAAAAAAAGACCTTACGGTCTCTCAACCTGTGACAGTTATTAAAACAGCCTGCGCTCCAACTTTGAAACCTCTCCCAGTCTGTCCTGCGTATCCCTTTTCTGCTTATTCGAAGCTGAAGTGATGCTGCCGTGAGACAGCTGTGTACACTATGGCGAGTAAAGGCAAGCTTAGTATACATGGGGCAATATAGTCCTTGTTACATTTGCACATGAAAATCACAACTCCAGATTTCTGAGTGTCGCAAGCCCGGGCTGAGGTCAAAGGCTGACGCAGCCGAGTAGAGGCGGAGTCAAATAGTCAAGTTTGACATGATCCAGCGGGAATCCTAGCCTGTTTGAGTGGCAATGAAAATTCCAGGCACCTCACACTTGCAGCCATTCTGCACTGCCTCCACTTCCTTTATGGCTTTGAACAGCTGTTGGAATCCCCCTTTTTTTGTGAATTGTCTAAGGAAGACAGCGTCCAGGGGTTAGTGCATCTTAAAAAACATCGTCCCGTTGTAGTGGTGGTGTTGGTGGTGGGCGGGGCGTCACAGGCTGTCTGTGCGGGCATCACAGCTGTCGCACACTCTGACTGGGTGGTCCCAACCTCTAGAGGGCACAGGCTTGTTGTGTGTGGAGCAGGACCCGCACACACCCTGTCCACAGGCCCGGCAGTGGTGTTTGGAGATGATGGCAGTGAAGGTTTTGGAGCACTGGTGACATTGGGTGATGTCCTGATCTGGGACCCAGTAGTCTGGTCGGGCCACATCCTTCACAAAACCTGAGGGTAGAACAGTGCAAATTAGAAAAACAAGCGGAGGGAGCTCAGTGTGTGAACCAACGTGCTGAGAAATTCTTTGTTGAACCGGCCTCGACCTGGGTAGATGTTAACACGAGCACAAGTTGGCACTGTGCAATCCTCACTCGTGTTGTGTGTTGTATATATATATGGTGCATATATGGTGTGTATATGTATACTATTTCTATTTAAATAGAAATAGCAATAATATAGTGCTGCTATATTATTACTATTTCTATTTAAATAGTTATTTATACTGATATTTATAATGTATATATTGTGTGTTTAGATTCTTATTGTGTGTTTAGATTCTTCTGTATGAAACTCTCTTCTTCTTCCTTCTTTCTTTCCTGACTTCTTACACCGGAATGACAATAACAGATTCCTGATTCCTGATTCCTGGTGTGGAGTGGATTGTGGTGTTTGTGGATTTTCGAATGCAAATAGTATGGCAGTATCTGCACAGAATGTAAAAAGCAGTGAGCGCAATGTTTAAAAATATGTACAAAAGCAAATACGGCAAAAAGCAAGTAACAGTTCAATGTGAAATGTAGGTATGTATGTAGATAGGTAGGTGGGTGGGTGGGTGGTTTGGTAGATTAGTAGGCTGTAGTAGGTAATTTGTGTCTTGTTGCGCAGCCAGCTTCACTTGGCCCACTTTAATGTAAAAGAAAAGAAAAAAGAAAAACATGTGCGAATAGTGAATGTGTAGGTTTTTCATGTGCCATATTGCGGAATAGTTTCCTATGGAACCATGGGACGAGCCTGGAATCGAACTGGCAATGTTCCTGAATATCTCCAGCTGCAATCGTCTCACTTCCAGGACACCATGACATGGGAGGCCTGGCTTCCCAGGAATAAGAGTAACAGTAACACAAATGGTTGATTGTGGCCAAACTAGTAACAATGTGCCACTCAGTGTGGTGGATATGGTACTCACATAGTGGGTAGTCTACAGCTGTGGTGACTATGTCCAGTGTGGATTGGGCCACCTCAGTCACCCGGCGTGCTATGAGACCGCGAGGCTCCACCTTGCACACTGGAAAGTGTACGAGGCACAAAGTCAATTTACAGGGTCATTAGTGAAATCTGTTGAAAACAATATTCAATAATGAGAATGTAGTTGAGACGAATTTATGGAAAAGTCAGTGCTAAAAGTCTGTCACCTGTTCATTTAGCACTAATGCAGTCAATGCGCATTAAGTTAAGAACCCAAAGCTCTTCCCTGAGGTACACATTGGTATGTTGCTGTTGGCATATTAACCAACCAACCAACCCTCTACCCCTGGGGTGAGCAACCCATGGCTCGCGACCCACATATGACTCTTTCAGCCTTATACTAGGGGTCTCTATGGCTTGGGAAAATAAAAAAATAAATACAGTCCTGCATAAAAATGACACTGAAACTAACTTCATACAGCCCCTGGTTGCAGACGCTGCGCTTGCTGCATAACAGGAGGGTTGCTGAAACGTTCTGCTGCTTGTGTGGGAGAGATAACACCTAGCAAAACTCCGACATCGAAGACTGACTGACTTTATTTTGTCTTTGCCGGGTCCGGTGGCAGTCCAGAGCCTGCAACACTTTGCTGCATGTGTGGAGGAGGTTTCAGCTTTAAACCCGCCAACCGCTGACAACATAATTTCAGACGTCAAAAGATTTTTGTGGCTCCTTGTGTTTTTGTCTATGTGGAATGCTGGTCTGAATGGCCCTTTGGGTGTGAGGTTCTCGACCCCTGCTCCACCTGGATCTCCTCTCTATGAAACGCCCCAGACTTTGATTATGTGTGTCCGTCTCCTCCGTCCAAACAAAAAAATCCCAAATGTTGAAGTGTTTGTGTGTGGTGTGTGTGTGAGCTGTTACCCTGACTGTTGGTGTCAGGCGGCCCCCCCTGGCGGTAGCAAGCCTGGCAGACCCTAACAGGGGCGTTACCCCAGCCTCGCTCCGGCACAGGCATCCGATGGCTGGAGCAGGGATGGCAGAAACCCTCACCACACGAACGGCAGTGATGCTTCCTCTCAGCCTCTTCGAACACCCTCTGACAGCCGTGACACACCTGAGGGACACAGGCCAAGATACAGATCGTCAAAATCATCCATCTGCATTATGAGTCAGGATTAGGACATTTTACACAATCTAATTACGTAAAATGTTTGACAATTGTCCAAACTTTCAGCCAAGAATGTTTTTGTGAGATGTAACTGAGATGTACTCTTTGCACTTGTGTCAAATGACTTCACAAGCTTTTCTGTAAGTACATGATAATGCCTGATAGAACATCTACAACTGGGCATATGGGAATATGGTGTCAGTGATGACAACATACACAGAAAGATGTAACTTTGTGATTCAATTCATTTGATGTGTATTTGTGTGCATGATGACAGTTTTTCTCCACATAGGCTTGTGCCTTTATCTCCTTCTTTGACCGACTTCGACAAGTTGTCAAGATTGCTTTTATTCTTGCAAGGTTGTGAAGACATCCTGCTTCACACAGATTTTTCAACGAGTTCGGTTAGAATAAAATATCTGCTACACTGCCATCTCAAATATCCCATGAGGCCCCAGCAACTGCTGAAAACAATGTAAAGGGCTCAAAGATTAGTTGTGCCGTTTTGTTAACACAGTAAAATCATGATTGTGAAATAAGACACACTGCAAGCAAAGCAGGTCACGATAAAGCAAACGAAAAAAAAAGCAGTGCAGCCTGAGAAAACTAGATGAGGAGCAAATCAGCAAAGCTCTTTGGGCCGAGTGAACAACAACCTTCTCTACACTCACGGTGATGTCTGTGTTGGACCGCCAGTAGGGCGGCGCCACCTGGTCGGTGAACCACGCTGTGACGGCTTTGGTGGGGCCTGTGCTGTACTCCGACACTGATTGGATGACGAAGTTCATGCCGTCCAGGACCCTCTGAGCAGCGTTCTGATGGCTGGTCATGAACAAGTCTGACTGTGGGAGGGAGCACAGGAGAGAGGGAGCAGAGGGATTAAATAGGTGAAATGGTGATGGATGGAATTATAAGGCAGGAGACGAACAGACCAAAATTTGGGGTAAAACATCTCATAAAATATCTGATGAAGCGAAAGATCTTTCTTTCCCATATTGGGACTCATTTGAAAGCTGAGAAAACAAAAGGTGTTTTCTTTGTGCCTGTGTGTGCAATAAAATGCACACTATACAAGCACGATATGCAATAACAGAAGTGACTAGAAATAGTGTATCAGTGTGATATACACTTACATGTTGGCGGATGGTTGCGAGAATGAGAAACCGTTATGGTGCTACACAGTTCGGCTGTTTATGAGCATTATGGGCAAAGGCTGTTTCTGTGGTCTAGTGGTCTCAGCACAAAGAATTCTCCTGCCTGTAATTCTGCCTTTGAATATTGTACTATAAAATGCAGAATTCAATATGCTGAAGCTATGAAAACAGCAGCACTGTGCACAGGGCAGAGAGGACATTTGTTTCTGTCTGCACTGTAGTGCTCAAAGCCAATCAAATACATTATTGATCCTTTTGGCCAATGTGGCAAATGTTAGGGGATCAAGTGTTGGCGAACACACACATAAGACGTGGATCGATAGGTGGAGTCATGTTTTTCTGCCCACTCTCTGAAGGAAGGAGATCTAGCAAAGCTGCTTTTCTGATCCTGACGGATATCAAAGTTGTACAGTGCGACTGGGGTTAATATTCTGTGTCCGTCCTATGCATGTGTGATCGACCTGTCCATGCTTACTTGATAAGGACTTGAATGTGCAGATGAAGAGATGCAGACAGACGCACTCACCCCCTCCCAGACGTGTTTGATTTCCGATCGCACCACGCTGCTCTCTGGGTCCTGGTTCCCCATCCAGTACTGTCTGCTGCGGTAGATCACGCCGCAGCTAGCACACTCCAACACGTAGCTGAGGGAGGGGCAGGGGAATATGGGCGAAAAGGAAGGATGGGAGGCTGGTTCAAGATAAACAAAGGAGGGACATAGCTCAGACTGTGTGTGCACACTTACCCCGACCAGGCGTACTTGGCGAGTCCAAACCAAGGGTTGTCTGTTGACGCTGAGGTTTTAGGCACGACAATCACTTCTCTTCCTCCTTCGTAGCATCGCTGTGAATATTTCAGAGGGAAAAGGGAAATCAAAGATCACGGCTGGTATTGCCATCATAACGGGGGAGCTGTTATGAGAAAACTATGCAGTCAGAGGAAAAACCTGACATAATAGCGGATGGGAAGTGGAAAATTGTCACTTTTCAGCAGTCCTTGGTTATTATAGAGAGAGAAGTCCTACTGAACTGTCCTGTGGTACCTACCTTGCAAATGTGGACCTTGTTGTTGTACTGGTGTGCATATTGGCATAGACCGTCTGCCATGTGAGGGACCCGGTCTCTGAGATGGTTCATTCCATTCTTACACCGCGTGCTGGAGAAATACACAAAATGCATCACCTCTGGTCCAAATTAGAAGCATAACGCAGACTGGCTCAACTCTGAACCCTGTTATTTGTTTGATCCAACTTGTGTGCATGTCAGGTGTAAACTGAAGAACAGCAGAATACCAACATGTTGCTAGCTGCTGCTGCTTACATCAATGCCTGAATCATGCATGTCAGTAACCCAGCTTCTTTCCCGGAGACTTTGTATCTCGTGCTTTGTCAATCCGTAGATTACAGCTGCAGCATGACTAGCGGTGACTGACACGCTGCTGTGATGACGGACCACCAAAGTGTCTGAACCCACTTGCAGCCAGATCTGCCAGAGGTTTCCTCCCACTAAAGGGGAGTTTTTCCTTGCCACCGTCACCTAGTGCTTGCTGTTAGGTGAAATGTGTTGGGTCTCTGTCTGTAACTCTATCTTTGAAAGCACCTTTAGATAACTTCTGCTATACAAATAACATTGAAATTCATTTCATTGAACTGAATTGCTGTTTATTTGTGGGTAGCACAATTATGGAGACTGAGCGGAGGGAATAAAAGGTCTGATTCCAGGCTCTTCCGACACTATCATCATTGTTGTCGTCCTTGAGGAAGGGTGCTACCTGCTCTACAACAGGCCTATTATAAATTGAACCTGCAGATTTAATTTCCTTCGGAAGGGGTTGGTAAAACTCAATAAATTTGTTACTTACTTGCAGCTAAGGCAAACAGCAGAACAAGTGAAGTATTCGTCTGGGAAGAAGGAGTACAAAGTGATCTTGTCATCGGACAATTCCCCGCAGAAACGCTCACTTAGGCCCTGAGGAAGGTGCAAAACAGGGGAGAGAAGTCCTGAAAAGATGACTGTTGGCGAGACAATTCTAACTAATTAGATAAAAACATACATCTCATCAATTTATCTCTAAGGTAGCAGTCCATATCTCACCTCCAGTGCACGGAACACTATCCCAGGCTGTCGGGGAGAACGCGTGTGTGTGTTTCTCACGTGCTGCTGGACGGCATGCAGCAGCCCGCTGTAATCGGTGGGAGGCGTGATGGTTTGCGTGCCGACATACTGCACCGAGCTGAAGGCCTCTGTGCTCAAGCTCAGGTCGTGGAATCGCTTCTGGAGAAGAGTATCTGCATGGCCCGCAATCTTTGACTCTGTAACATGGACATGATTCATCAAGTTACAATGACCTTTCAAAATCAGACTATTTTTCTTTGTTCCTCAATTTCATCAATTGGAGACAAAACATATCATATTTACATAAGATTTTACCACACAATTGAAAGTAAGATGACTTTTAGCTAATTTATAGCCAGTTAATTTATAGCCAATCTATAGCCAGTTAGATGATGATGATGATGGCAATGATAAAAAAACAACAACAAAAAAACTGTTCCAATCATAAAAATCCATACAGTACATTAATGACAAAGGGAAATGTGATCTGCCACTGGCCTTCATAGGCCATTGCACTCAAGCGATAGGGAATCTATCTATCTACAACCCTTGGAGCAGATTGGGATCCAGAATGGGATCCATCTGTTGATGTCTCCTACCGTGACCAAGAAGCTGTGTGTGCGTGGTCTCCTGAAAGATAATAACGGCGGGGCCAAGAGAGGAGAGGGGGACCTCCAGGCCACAGCGGGTGGACAGTGCTCTCAGCTCAGGGGTGAAGTACTTCAGGTAGGCCCCTGATGCGCTGCTGAGGAACTGGAACATGTCATTGTGAAGCCGCTCCGCCCGTGTACGGTACACCACCACATCTGACACCGCCAGCACCTAAACAGGGCAGAGGAACACACTGAGCTCAACAGCTATAGTGCCTAACAGGAAACCACACCATAATACTCCTGAGCAATGATAGCCTTACCTTTTCTTTTAATTTCTACAACATGGTAATCCACTTTTTAAACATCTCTGTTCTGATGAATTTTGTCCACTATTTTTTCTTTGCATGTATTAGATAAGTTATCAAATCTCTTATCTGGAGTAAATGGGACATCATCTTTAAGGGGTCACGCTGTCTCTCCTCACCTAACAGCCTTTTGGCCCAGTTTGAGCTGTCTATCTCTGGAGCCTGCCTCTAGAAGGACGAGTAATGTTGAAGGACGTACAATACTCTGTTGACCTACTTTTACATTTTTGGGATCAATCGATCAATGGATCTATAGTCAAGCTCCGACCTGCCAAGGAGCAGACACTGGCATAGCCGACAGTGATGTAAATAGCCGCTTAACACAGTGCTGCAGACACCAACAACACTAACGCCTTCGCCACAGCACTGTGACGAAACAATCCTCTCCAGACATGGAGGCACATCACTGCTGCAATGTGAGTAAAAATGCCGTATTTACACAGGCATCAGCTGACAAGAGGATACACACAACAACACAGCAGCTCTATTGACCAGATGTGTTCAACTTGTACTTTCATGTTTTCCCCCAAGCGAGTATGGATTTAATTGGAATACAACCACGGATGATGACATCATATCGGTTGTGGGAGAATTTTAGACGGCCATAGAAAAGAAATTCGATCCCACACACCTCAGTGCAGCTTTTAATCAATAATTTTGAAACAGAGCTTGGCTTTAATAAACTATATTTGCGTATGCACAAAATGAGTACTGATATTTGTAAATGAACATAAACAAAAAACATCCACCATCATCACATGCGTGTACCTTAAGCAAGAGCCGCATTCTCTGATTCTGATTGGCAGCTGCACCGAGAAGGCCCTCCGTATCCAAGGCAACCAGACCATTCTTAGGGTCATATGCAGCCCAGACCCCTACTGTGCACGAGCTGGGTGACTTGGAGGTGAAGAAAACAGTCTCCCCACCAAACAGGATATGGTTGAGAGTGTGTGACTTTCCATCACCGGTGTTGCCAAAGATGGACAAGACCTTAACTCCTGGTACTTCTCCACAACCTAATCGCTCCAGGAACTCTGACTCATCGCGGACCTGGAGAGAGAGGGAGAGAGAATCATGTAATGATGATGATGATGATGATGATGATGATTGTGGTAATAGTAGTATGGGATAATATTTGCTGTTTTCTTGGGCTCATTTTGAGATTGTAGCCAACACTCTCTGAAGGTAAGACAGTTTGAGCAACTTGTGTGGTCACTGTGCCAAGGGCAGACTTGAGGGATTGTATCTCACAAATACCATCAAAATGACTACAAGTCCACCAGGAGAAGGTGGGAGATGAGTAAGACACAACTGAAAGATAAATGGTTAACTTTAAATTGTCAAAACAACTGTTGAAAATAATACAGTTACCATCTGTGGAATAATGCAATGGACAAACCACTGAATATCAACATTTGTGGGTTAAGTTTGAAAGTCAATTATGGCTGATGTCTGCGGTTACAAACAATCACAAAGTGAGGGTCATCAATAACTGAGTGGTTTCAGCTTTGCCCTCAATTTGGCAAGAGAGATAAAGAAGGCTTATCTGACTTGCTTGGTAGGTTGAAACAATTTTGAAGTCTCTGTTTTCCATTCAATATGCAGGCATACATAATGTGCATCACATTCATGTAGTGGAAATCTCTGCTCAGGGATCACTACAGCGAGTGTCCTTATCGAATACGCACCTTGGACTGTTCATAAAGGTGAAGTAGTGAATTTGGCATTAGACTCGCTGTGGCTCAGCTGTGCTATGACTCAACAGGGACTTCCCCAAACACGACCTTAAATGATACTCGTTGTTGCACTTTGAATGTATGCATTGAATCGTTCGTTTAAGTAAGAGATTTCCACCAGTGATAACAGTTGACAGTGGCAAAAACTGTGAACTTTGTAGGGAATCGGTGTTGCTGTTTTCGTTCAAGTACCTAGGCTAAAACAGACAAATTCGCAAATTTAACACGGTTGTTTACCCGCACAGTACAATTACTGCTCTTACTTGCTCACAAACTAGCAAGCGATGTCACTGACAACGTGACAATCTGTCACGATCTTTGAAATTTGTGGTGATATCTATTTTCTTGGGTTAGCGGCTATGTGTTAGCATCCCCTTAGCACAGTTCGCGTTAGCCGACTTATTTACCCTCAGGTTTTCTTGCTCGTCTACCAGCAAGAAGCTCCGACCACTGCCGGGAAGTTCCTCTGGATTTATGGGACCAATAGATATACTCTCCATTTCTTTCATCAAGATATCCGACATCGCTGGTTGATTACGCTAACATGTTTGGTGTCGTCGGGAAAACAAACCCAAAGTTGACAATGACTCTTTCCTGCCTGTCAATCATAACACCGTCGCGTGGATCGCTGTCCTGCTGACGCTGCGGGTGAAACTCCAGTACGTAAGGCCATGACGTAATGACGCACGATTGCTACGTTTGTAGCTGTACGATGCCTCGTACTTTGCGCCACCTTGTGGTAGAATCAACAACAGGACAAAAGGTCTATTGTAATCTTGGATCTCCATAGGAATTTCACCTGTCATTTCTTCGTGAAAGAATGTACAAAAGAACATCAAATACAAAAAATAAATTGATGTTTCAGACGTGTATTGTCTTTCAGATACATCGTTATATTTGGTTTAGTTTAAATACATAGAGTACAACAAATGTTCTCTTAACACAGCATTAAACGGCTGTTTCCATTGGGGCTTACAAGTTGTCCACGAGTGCCAACTTTCAATGGTGCTTCTAGTCAGTGTTACGCTGTTTTTACTTTTTGTGCTGTTTTAAATGCTTTTTCAATTTGTTTTGCTTGAGCTTTCACACAACAGTAAAACTCCCTTGTGTTTTGGGAGCACAATAGGGGAACTAGTTATAGAAGTAGTTGCACAACTCTGACTTGCATGAGGTGACCTAAACTATGTAGACTTTAAACAAACAGGTTCAAATGAAATAGGAAAATGCCCTCCCAATGCCTGAACACATACTTTTCCTCAAAGCAACAAGCTCAGAATTGCACATTATGAATATCAAATCAAAGTTTCCTCCTCACTGGCTGGGCATTTTTGTTGGAGCCATGCTGCCATGTTACAGCTGCTTGCTAATGTTCATTAAATATTTGTTAGCACAGATCTATAAATATCACATGTCACTGAGTGGCTTCAGAGTGGCGCCACTGCTCCTAACATGACATACAGGAAGAATTCTAGCGCTGCTGCTTTCAACCCCTGGCTACGCTCCATTCAGCCTTTCTTCTCCTCCTCCTTTTCTCCTTCCTCTCCTCCAACAATGAAGATGTGAATCAAAGTTAAGCTGGTATACAAAAGGTGAAAGAAATGGACGGTCATATGCATATAGTCCTTATTTTCTACGGCATGTATTTCTTGGCAGTTGTCAAGCATGCAAGGTGAGAATGCATTATGTAATAATGAAGGAATGGGGGCTGGAAGGAGGGAAAGAGGGCAGGATGGAGGGAAAGACAGGAGGGGAGGTAGAAAGTGAGGATGGAAGAGTTGGAGAGGTTCCCAGCATGTCTCGGTACTAAAGCATGAAGAGACAAATGCTGTAAGAATCAATTATACTCCTAGACCATTGCCCCTGATTAATGAATAATTAAGACCGTTCACTGCTTGGCCACCTAGCAGAGATATAAGATCAACATGGGCTCTATTATCACACAATTTGTATTGTTATCTATGAAGAGACATTATTTTTTTCATTTGCAACAAAACTGAACTTGCCCAATGATGGCGTATTTTCAGTTCGATTCAATTCAATACAATTTCATTTATATAGTGCCAAAGGATAACAAAGTAGTTATCGCAAGGCACTTTCCAAGTTGGAGAGGGTAGAGCTCCTCAACATGTAAACATTCAAATTCTATAAAAGATGAACACCTACAGTACAGACAGACCCAACATTTCTCCTATTAGCAACAGTGGCAAGGAAAATGGTGTTTTCTTGAACAGTCAATAGGCGACCAGCAGTCTAGCAGAGGTCTGCCTTTGACTTGTCTTGGCATACTCCAGATTATTCAAAGTATCGCTGGCAAGAAACAACGGTTAATAGATTGATCAGTGGTGGATAAAAGCATTACCGATGAAGAGAGCGAATGAAGTGCGTAATTGGCTGTGCGGATGAATATAATGTATTAGAGTTTAACCGAGAGTAAAACTGAGGCTAGTATTCTATAAGCGGGTGAGCCAAGCAAAAATATCCAGTGGCAGTTTTAAGAAATAAAAAGTTGGCTTTTGACAAAAACTCAACAGTTTTATCTTTTTTGCCCCATATTAGAGACATTCAGCCCTTCTCGTCGGGGATGACCACCTCTAAGCTGTTCTGCAGCTGATTTCAAAATTGATTTTTAAGCGGTTCCACTTAAAAACTCCCATTCATCAACATCCACAGACCAAACTGTGTTGCCAGATCCGCGATGTGATGTCACTCCGGGACAAACCGCCGCACGCGCAGCCTCGCCCATCACCAGTCAGCGAAGGCGGGAAACGCGTCCGCGAACCTGGCACCCACAGACTGACACACAGTCTTGCAATCCAACCTTGACATAACTGTGGGGGCCTTTTTTTTCGCCCATTAGATGGGGAGTTAGAGGAGTAGGGGAGCCGGGTAAGGAGCAGGAGAGGGGGAGGTATGGCTTTGCCCCCCTACGTCCGAGGCGGGACTGTGGTCCCCTTAAAACCGCAACCCACGCCGGTACTTGTAGTACCCTCCACCCCCGCATGTTCCATGTTGACATGCGTAAAAACTACACTTCCCCGAAGCTGTCATCGAGCGCTCCTTGCTGCCATTGGCTGGCCGCTCCAGCCGCAGCCCCAGAGAATGAATGAAATTGAAATAGCTGCTACATTACATGTACAATACCGGGCTCCGCAGTGTTGGATTCTATCATACTATATCAAAATGGCCACAGCGGTACAGAACCCCCTCAAATCGTAAGTACGACACATTCCCGAGCACCTTGCGGCTTTTGCGGCCGTTCCTGCACGCTGTCAATGGTCAATTTCATTGATTTACTAACGCGTCTTCTTACATGCGATGCACGCAGCGAGAGATGGGAGATCGTGTCAAGGGATGAGATTTACGCTACGGGGGGCAGAAAAGTTGAATTTCACGCTGACGAGTAGGGGGGTTTTCTCGGTAAGCGTTTGTGTGGCGCTCCGATGCATTCGGAGATGATCGTTTCCCTGAGCCAGCAGCAGCGGCAGCGGCGGCCAAGAGTGTGTGGCGTGTGTGTGTGTGCGTTCGTGTGCGGGGGGATATGGAGGAATGCCTGTGGTAGATCTCGGTGACCCGGGCTGTCCCCTGCCACCGCAGCCTTCACGGTGGAATGCTGGCAGGCGGGCCGGTTGGCTCGGGTTAGGCGGCTTTAGGGGGGCATTTCTTATACCTGTGTGCGCATTTTTTCCTTTTAATTTCTGGACACAGGGAGTAAACAGGTAGGCAGATTTCAGATCTCTGTCAGGTTTTTCCCCAGAGGTGTCTGTGCGCGCGCGTGAGTGTATGCTGCGTGCTGCCTCACTTTTACCACCAGACTCATCGAATATACCTCAGGCTTGGTTTGACCAATCGCATTACAACAAAAAGATGTATTAACATATTGGCGTATTTGAGCGCACCGTTGTTTTCATCAATGAGTACTGTTTGCGTGTGCGTGTGTGCGGCTGAGTGTTGTTTTATGTGTGTGTGTGGTGAAGTTTTCCCCGTTGCGATGATTCCCTTTGTGCCGCTTTTGCCTTTACCTCCCTCTCCCGGAGCCTCGGTTGCTTTCGGCGGCGCGTAGACGCCTGCTGGCCGCCCGGGCTGGCGGCCAGAGAGGTGGCTGATGTGCGTCTGTCAGCGCGACACCTCCGAAACTGAGGAGCCAAAGCCCAAAACACACGCGCATATGTACCTACCAAAAGCTCCGACACAAACAGGCAACCGCGGAGTGCTTCGGGACACCGCAGACGCATCTGAGGCAGTTTGAAACAAAGAAAAGTCATAAATTGGGGGGATGCAACGGTGGCGCCGTGGCGCACGACGGGCTGTGGCCGCAGGATCAAGAATCCGGGAATCTGTCTGTCTGTCTGTCTGTCTGTCTGTCTGTCTGTCTGTCTGCCCATCAACGTACTGCCATGAAATGCAGACACAGGCGACATTTCATGCTCTCCCATGCACGACTGCCCGCTACGTGCTCGCTTTAAAGAGCACTTCACAACACTGAGGGAACTGTGGGAATTACAATTCCGCTGATTCTGGCGCCCAGATGGCTTGTGAGGATTTTTTTATTCGGGGGCCGGGAGTGGGTGGGGGGGGCAAAGCTTTAATATTTAATGGTGTCACTTGGTGGAAGGTTTACATTTTTCTCCCATTATAAGCACTAAACTATTTTTGTGACTCGGCTTTATGATTCCTCTCCGTCTCATCCCTCCTTTTTGTTTTGTTTTCTTTACTTTTCTTTTCTTGCCCGTCCTCTCCTCTCCTCTCCTCTCCTCTCCTCTCCTCTCCTGTCCTCTCTTCTCACCTGCTTGTTTGTATGTGTGTGTTTCCAAGGAGCGAACAGGAGACTGTCTCCGTCGCACAGGCACCAGCGTGGCTCTGACTTCAATCAACAACATGATTGCGTTCTTTATGGCTGCGCTTGTACCCATCCCCGCCCTGCGAGCATTCTCTCTGCAGGTACGTGGTCTCTCTCTTTCTCTCACACACAGGCGTACACACACACACACACACAAACAGACACTCACAAGCACACAATCGCACACCAAGAGGCCAGGGGCTCCTTTGAAAGTGAGAGAGATAACTTTAAGGAGGTGACATTTATTCAGAGCAAGGAAAGTCTTTGTTCCCCGGGTTTTATTGCCACTGCACCTACGGGGCCAACGTGTTGTGTGTGTGTGTGTGAGTCTGTGTGTATACGTAAGTGTTTGTCCCCATGTGTGTGTACTGCAGAATAATCAGAGCAAGGAGAGTGATGAACAGAGAGAGGCAGACAGACAGAGAGAGAGAGGGAGAGAGGGCGAGGGAGGGAGTGGATCAGTATATCACTGAGCCGTCAAGGCGGTTTGCTCTGATCTATGACTAAGCTGTGGGTGGTCCGGAGCCTGCACACACACACACACACACACACACACACACACACACACACACACACACACACACTGCAAACCACAGCCAGTTAGAATGTCAGCTCCAGGGCCTGGGGTAGGCGAGGAGGCTACAGCGGTGGAGAGTTGTGACGGTTATGCTCAGACTCGCAAAATGTATATTAACCTTCTCGCTCTCTCTCTCCCTCACACTCTGTGTCAATCTCTTTCTTCCCTACATCCTCCAATCGCCTGTCTGTGCAGTATTCCTGGCCTGTGAAGAC
>OMPJ01041660.1:0-18958 GCA_900312935.1 Carapus acus
AGCTTTGGCAGCTGGGAAAAAGATTCCCTCTTTGTTCGAGATAAAAGTTCAGCCTACAGGACAGCTTGCTCAGAAACTGGCTGTCAGGTAATAATAATAATACAATTATTATTATTATTATTATTATTATTATTATTATTATTATTATTACTTACTTACTTACTTACTTACTTACTTACTTACTTACTTACTTACTTACCTCTTCCTTTTCCATGTCAGTGGTCGACGTCTCAGCAAACATTTGCTCTCAACACAAGGGAGCGTTCAAAATGAAAACTAAACATCAGTATCATTTTAACAATCCAGCAGCTAACATTTGGGACGTGATGCTGCTCTGCACTCATGAGAAATGGCTCCATGTCCGCTTAAGGCGTTGAATTTCGCATTAGCCTTGATGTTGGCCGGCGTAAACCCGGCAGAAAGAGTTATCTCCGGGTAACCCAAGCCTGGCTGTTAAGAGCTCCGAGTGTCAACATTGTGGGAAGATATGGAGCCGCGTCTGGCCAACATCCAGAGGTGTACGCCTTCGACTCCTCTTCGTCATTCGTGATAAGTAGCCTTGATTTGTGTATACATCTCCAACATCAGTTTTCTGCGAGAACATTTGGAGTTTTGAATCTTCAAAACAATCAATCAAATCGTAATTTTGTGCCGAGGATAACTTTTTGAGCAGGGAAAACGCTGAAAAAAGAAATGTAAAAAGTGATGGAAGCCAACCGAGGCTCCCTATAGCCTCCGTTTCCTCGCTGCTAAACTCGGAATTACTTCACTCCTCTTACGTGCCTCTGCCCGGGTCAGGGAAAAGTTCCGGCGATATGGCAAAAGGCAACGCTGGGTGAAGACTCCCGTCGTCTGTCCGAGCTCGAGATGAGTCTCTCATTAATTCATGGAGACATCTTCACATCTGTGAATGAACAAAGGATATCATTAAACGCACACGATACACAGATATCAAACAGGTCCCAAGAAAATCGTGCATATAGTCCCTGCTGGTGACCCTCCGTGTCCGAGGTTTGGACACTTCATGAAGACAAATTAATAAGAGTTAACCTGCTTCAGTTCCCGGCTTTTAAAACTTAACAGCTCAACTTGTAGTTGAAGAGGACAAAGGCTGTTGTGGGAGTGGGATGCTGTCCACGTCCGCCCCAAATGATTAATAGTCGTGGTGGGATTTTCCACGCCCGCTACACGGTGTTGATGGAAAACAAAGCGCCAAACGGTGCTGCGTAGAGTCCAGCTTCTCAGGCAGGAGCTTTTGGCAGCACTTGGTGTGGCGCATGTGATGCAAGATAATAATCTTTAATATCCTCTTCGTTCATTGCTTCAATTAAAATTTTACAACCCCATGCGTAATTTTTAGAGAGATTTTGGCAACTATTAAATCCCCACGTTCATAATCCTGACCCTAACTTGTTGAACACAAGTCATTTGAACAAATTTGAACCATTTGAACAAACCGGTAATTTGTAATGCAGGTATAGCCCCGTGCCCATAGGAAATGTTTAAGTGGGTATACTGATCAACCTGGTCGAGCACCCACACTTAGGTTGCCTATAGTCTCCATTTTCCACTCGGTGCTGACTGATAGAATCTGTGCGTGCCCCTCACGACCAGTGCACACCTCCTGTAGCACAGGTAGGTCTGTGTAAATGTGTGACGTCCCAATGTGTTCAGGAGGCTGCTGCTGCTGCGGAGCATCTGCTGCAGAGATCGACAAGGTTGTCGGAGGTGCAACGTCGAGACCTGCATGTCCTGCCCGCGATGGCAATCTTAGACTCTTAGTTATCGCTGCGCCATTAATCGGTATTTACGTCGTTATTGGTTCACATTGTGCGAAGTGTGTCGCCGCAGTGCAAAACGGCCGCTCCGATCCAGCTGCTCCCGGCTGCGCCTGCGCTCAGCGAAACTGGTGACGATTTTGCTTTGGGCAGCGCGAGGCACTAACAGGCAGCAAATACACGGCGCTCCGTGGCTGACAGAAAAGCATTTCTCTATAAATGGGCGACACGTGGAAAAGCTGCTTCACGGCAAGACGCTCGCTTCGGTGCCAGATCCATTGCAATGTCACGTCGTCCTCTTTTCTCTTCCTCCTCACCGATCCGGTTCTCCTAAGGGGCAACGCCTGCCGCAATTAATGATTCACGGCCTCAAATAAAAGAGATTTAAGTTGACGTTGTGTCACGTGAGCAACGCGCATATACTAAGCGATGTCATGGCACAGGGAAGAGAACTGGATCTCCGGTTTGGCCATATGATGCTGATTATATGCGGGTTACCCCCACACTTAGAGCGGGGAATCCTGGTTTTGTAATTTTTTTTTGTTGATCATCGAGAGGAGCCGAGAGAAAGACGGTGCGTGTGTGTGTGTGTGTGTGTGTGTGTGTGTGTGTGCGCGCGTGCGTGTGCGTGTGTGTGTGTGTGTGTGTGAGAGAGAGAGACAGAGTGAGAGAGAGAGAGAGAAAGAGAAGGAGAGAGAGCGCGCAAGGAAGGATCCTGGGGCTCATGTGGATGTATCATAGCCACGGCTGACGCGGTCACGGATATGTTTTTCCACGCGAACGCACTCTGAGCCCCGTGCTTTGGGAGGATGGATTTTATTTTGAGGTATTTCCGCCGATTGTTCATTACTATCGTGAGTTATTACCCCAAGAGGCAAAGGTCGGTGAAAAGGAATCCGGGCTAAATAGGAGCACCGCTTGAAGGAGAAATGGAGATTAAAAAGAGAATTCATTGATAATCACGCGATTGATGACAAAAAAAAGAGAAAGGAAAAGAAAAATATCAGTTCATATGTCTTCAATCAGAGAGGCCTGTGGAATTACCTGACCAATTAGCGGGGGACATGATATAACACATTATTTGTTTCGTGCAATGTAGGGAATATTTCAATTAAGGCATTACTGATAATACAATATTTTCGGGCGCATTAGACATTATTGAGTTGTTGGGCACTAATCCCAGTGTTTGGGGGTGGGAGGCGGCAGCTAAAACGTAACATTTACATATCTTTCTGCCCAAACAGAGCAGGTGAAAGTGGCTGTCCAGTAAAACGCATCTCGCCTCTGTACACGCCTGCGTGTGTGTGCGTGTGTGTTTCCCAAACGCGTGTCTGTGTGTGTGTGGGAGGGGGTGTTGGTGTGATGAGATTTTACGCGAAAGAATAAATCAAAAACGACCGCCATAAAAAAGAAGTCTAAGAGGAGAGCAGCAGCGGGGCTTGTGCAGCTCCGTCAGGGAAACGAGGATATAATGGAAGACGGAGTGCCATCCAGGACCGCACGGCCGCGCTGAGGTCACGGCGCTCCGGCGTGATTTATGGGCGCGGGGACTTGGGGAAGACGATGTACGAGAGCTAATGACTGTTCGATCCGCAACTCCGCAAACTGCTCGCCAGCCAGCAGGGAAACAACAAAACGGCATTTGCATAAACCTACATTAGAATTATTAACAATATTACTGCAGCAATCTTTCTTTATTCCTGGTGGAACCTAGGCTTTTTTGGGCTTCCATTCTTCTCAGTGTTGATGAGGCCGAATTTCAGGATTGTCCAAATAGCACAGGCTTTGTGCAACACTGTACATGTACATTTCATTTTCACAAGCCATTTCAGTGCAAAAATATGCAAAATCAAGAAACGAGAGAGTAGATGGATACACGCCACTAACCTTCTCAAATTCGAAAATAATTCGTCAATTTCGATTTTAATGAATCATTTTGTGCATGCAAATACGTGCGAAATGTTATTATCTGCGCAATGTAAACGACTCAGAAATGGCTTTTGGCGGAACAAAATAGGAATTTGCTTTCAAGTGAAATAACTTGACACAGCGGAACGCGTGCACGGGGAAAAGATAAGCAAAATGTCAATCGCATTTTTCCACATGTGTAGAAATGGCGAGCTATTTTCTGTTCGTAAATAGAATAAATAAAAATCCCACTTGTCACTGCAGAATTCCAGCAAAGTGAATCCAGGCCCTCGCTCGGTCCCTTGAACACCTTGAGCCGCGTTCGGTAAGTCCACATATCTGTATTGATTTCTTATGAGTGCTTGATGGTCATATCCTTATTCATTTTTAATAAATACCACACACGCACGCACGCACCCTCACTACAGCAACTCGCCGGGATCAACCCAAGGCTCGCCCGTTTCCTCGCAGCCGCAAAATGAGCAGCCCGAGAGCAATAATTCCTTCTCCTCCACTTGTCTTTGTGGTGTAATTTGTCACTATAAAAGTGACGAGTAGAATCGCAGCTCTTGGAGCGCTGCCTTACTCCTTTCATAAACCACTTTTCTGTGGAAACCATCTGCCCGGAGCTGCCTGCATCCAAGCTTTAAAAATGGATTTTCTCCTCAAAACATTGCAGATTTTTCTCCCTTCCTCCGTCTCTCACCCACATGGTTTCAGGGCCGAGATTGTGCGCCTCGTCGCTGACATTTAACCTTCCTCATTGGAGCGAATTGAAGAGAGCGGCGAATCAGCATTTTCGCACAACACAAAAGAGTAAATAATTACACAGAGTAGTTTTACACGAGTGTATAGGGAAAAAAGAAAAGGCAGACTCGGCTAAAATAAAACAACCTCATCCGTACATTTTTGTCCCACTCACCCTCCCACGCGTCCATCCGTGTGTTTCACCTTCCAGGCGCGTCTCCCCAAAGCGGAGAGTGTCTACAGCCTGTGGAGATGTGAGGACATAAATCTGCATTTCGTCTCTTTTCTACTGCTATTGAAACAAACTGCCGCCGTGCAGAAGGATTCCCCCCGCTGTCCTCCTCTCACAGTGCCTCGTCCTCTACCCCCTCCCGTCCTCGCCTCTCGGTGATGAAACATGGTTGATTTCTAATCTGCAGAAAAAATATTTCTAACATCACCATGTCTTCCCTGCTTAGCGCGGCCCAGCCGCGGCTCATTCCTCTGCACGGTAGCTCGACAGACAAACGAAACTGCAGTCCATGCCTCAGAAAGATTCGGGATTATGTGCGAAAAATGTGGGTTAATGATTAAGCCGACGATAGAAGTCCTTTATGTCCCGTGAAAATGTAAATGCGCCCTTTGTATTCAAGTCTCGTGGGCTTGGCGTTGTAACCTTTCTTTGCAATGACTAGCGAAATAATATGACATGCTTTCCAACACTACAGGCTTGACTTATGGTGATATTTGCAACGATGGATTTTGTATTTTCCACATATGCGCGCCTTCACATGGTCTGCTTTGGTTGGGTGGAGGAGGAGGAGAACAGAAGAGGCAGATACTTGATGTGAACTGGCTTTCCAAGGCGCTACTTCATTTGCATAATTTTTCTTGTCTATGGTGACGCTCTGGTTCGGGGCAGTTCACTGCTGTCTGCGTGGTACTGGGATCACCAGAGTCCAGGATCCTCTCTGGCTGACTTGAATGTTGCCATGAAGCCCCCTGGCCACTGCTTGTCCATTCAATCCTGAGGCTAGATAAGTCTTATCTCGCTGACCCGACTACTCACGCCTGCTTTCGTAATCTCCGTTTACCCATCCACGTCGAGAAAGGAAAGAAAAAAAGGCAAGGGGAAGAGGGAACGGGGTTCCTCTCGGCTCTTCCCTCTGTTGTGGGTGCAAATGCTAGTGTACAGCAGGACGCAGTCCTCTGTCGTCTCACCCAGACAGCCTTGCCCGCCTCTAAACTTTTTTCCCTCCTCCTCTGGATTACCGCTTTGATCGATTTCGTCGCTGAATGAGAAAATATTGCTCGGTGCTCTGCATTCGTCGTCAGAGTATAAGGTAAGCAGGCCAGAAATAGGCTCCCTCGGTTGTAAATGGCGGAGTTTGTGTGTCGTGCGGTGATTTATCACCGTACGACTTAGATCTTGGTTCAGGAAGAGTTCACACTCATACACACACAGCCAGGGAGCCAGATTTCACGATCTCTGAGCAGGGAGCAAGAGGGGCTGCAACAGAAAGCCAGAAAGTCTTTTGCCTTTTGTTCCTCTCTCACCGGGTTCATGACTTACCGTCTTGGCTATATGTTCAGCCCAATCTCCATTGTTTCTTCGCTCCAAATTATCGCTACAGTCACTCACAGCGAGGCTTCTTTAACGCCGCGGCTTCGCTGTCTTATTTCTCTTAAAGCTGATACGTCTGTTTGGTATGCATGACTGCGCGCAGCCCGACTGCTTTTCGGTTTCTATTTTTTGGCGCCGTTCACCCTGCGATAAGGCAGGTTCTTTCTAGCAATCAGGCGAAGCAACCTGCTAGCTATGAAACAAATAAACCATCTTTACCGTGCTTGTCGCTAGTGTGGGAGTTTACCGCCGCCGAGACAAATGCAGGCCCGTAACTTATTTTGAGGAAGAACATGGAACAGCTCAGACTTTCGTCCCGCTTTCGCTTCCATTTGTATCAATTTCGTCCTTTCGATTGTTTAGCTCCGATGCGTCAGAGAGGCATTACAACCGTTTGTAGCGAACTCAAGATCCGATTCCATGCACACCCGCTGAGCCATGTATAGTTTTAACAATCGATCGGTAATCAGAAGCGCATATTTCAATAATTTTGCCATTACTGGAATGAGTTGATATCAGAAATCTTAGCAAAAGAATAATGCTGCGTATACCCATGAACTAAGATATATCTGCAGATTTCGCTGTTTTATAGACTTCAGTCGAAATTGGCAAATTACATTTCCATGCGATTTGATTCTTCAATCGACGTTTGTCTGCCATCAAAAACTATCACGTTCTCGGGGTTGCGACCTCCTCGGTTACCTGACTGAGTTAGGGTAGCGGCCTCCTATGCACTGCATCCTGGCATAGTGACTGTCTTATTGCCAGGCTGCGTTGCTGCCCGGTCCGCTCCCTCCGAGCAGGCCGTCCCGGCCCACTGACCCCACCATATATCACTTGGACGGGCCGCCACGCAGGCAGCACCGACAGCAACTATTATTATGGGTCTGCGAGAAGTTCAAAAGGTGGTCATGTAGATGTAAGGCTGTTCGCCTGTTTTTTCTGGCCTCGTCCATTCGTCTTACATTAAGATGAAAACAGGAGAATGCGTTTGTGCGCGATTTGCGCCTGGCGCATATACGCTCTACCCGTTAACGAACTTAAAATGTTAAACAAAAATGGGTCAGGGTTTCTTCAACTGAAAGGATTTTTTACCCGCAAACAGGCTAATAAAGCTGACAGAGTAACGATATAATAGATTTACGATAGCAGACAATTGTGACCCAGTACGTCACAAATCTTATCATTTTTCAAATTGATATTGTTGTGCGGGTGCAGTTCTACATTTACTGAGTTGTACTGTGAATATCGAGGGTGAGTTTAATGTCAGGCAATTTCTTGTTTGTGTTTGACTTCGCAATGAGAAACGCCTGTGAGACTGTCTCGTTTTCATATGCAGCTTGGCACAGATGGTGATACAAGGTAAGAGCGCGCCTCTGTGGCCCGTGTTAGCCATAAGGTAAACGGTAATAGTCTACAGGACTGTTGGCCCTATTTCGCCTCCATAGTCTCCAGTGTCAGACCTGTATTGAAAAGTAAGATGGATCGCCACCATTTCTTCTGCTCACAGTGCTTCTTGTAACCCTAGGTTCACCCGAGGAAGCCATTGGCGGAGAGGCGTCACGTGACCACGGGGTGCCAATGTTATTCTACAAGGGTGTCAAGACCCTGTCAGTTTCTGAAATAAATATTGGGAAACGGCGAGATGCAAAAGGCAACCTACTACGACAGCTCTGCAATTTACAGTGGCTACCCATATCAAAGCGCAAATGGCTTCAGTTATGATGCCAATCAGGTCCAATATCCCCGGGCCTCTCATGTGGAAAGTGAGTACCATCGACCCGCCTGCTCCCTGCAGTCTCCCGACGGCTCCGTGGCCATGCAGAAGCCGGGAGAGATGGCGGAGGGCTGCGAGAGGAACGTGACCATTCAGGCATCGCAGTCCACGGTTCATCCCGAAAGCAATCAAACGCAGGTGCCGGTGTCGGCACCCCCACCTCCCCCACAGTCTCCCGGAGCTATCAGCCAAAACGCAAGCAACGGGTCAAACCAGCCCAGGGCCAAGAGCGTCTCACCGACCTCCACCACACGCAGCAAACAGATCTTCCCCTGGATGAAGGAATCCCGACAGAACACCAAGCAGAAACCCACCAGTAGCACCAGTTCAGGTATTTAACGATCGAATTAACCACTGGTGACAAACAGACATACATCATTGTTGCCTCTGGCGCCTTAGTTTCCCACACACTTAACAAATCCAGCGAACAGGGGTTTAAGATTAAGGGTCATATAAATGGATATATTCAATTCCGACACAGCGGCGTGTCACAGTCTGACTTAACTCTGCAGTAATACGGTGAGAGTTCAACGTTCAATTTGTTGCCCCTAATATTATCAAGTATCAAAGGATTAGTTTATGCTATTGCAATACTTCGCAGTCAACATTCCAAAACCCAGCCAAAGTGACACTAATACACACACACACACACACACGCACACACACACACACACAGATGATCAGAAACGACCTGGCAGAGGCAGTGTATTTCATTATCGAAAACCAAACAAACATCATTTCACGAAAACAACCTTTCGCCCGCATTTAGCCACTCTAGCGACCAAATTTGGTCAGGATTCGGCCGTTTGCTGTCCTGGCGCCCCGCGTTTGACCCTGTCCTATACTGTAAACACGTATCCAGTGATCACACAACGTCCCCAGTGGGACAACAAACAAACAAGTGAGACAGTTGTTGCAGTTTGTCCCGATGTTTTGATTGGAGAGAATGTGTACGTGTGTGCGCCCGTGCGTGTGTCAGCGAGCAGAGGCGCAGAATTGACTATTTTAACAGATGCTTGATCGGACACGAAATCCTCATTTATGCGTTTTTAGACATTATCACGTAGATATGAAAAGTAAAATAAGATAACGGCCCATACGAAGTGGCATGATTTACCAAGTAAAACAGCATCTGTTGAAATAAAAGATAATGTATATGAAGCACATCAAACGCAGTAGAGACTGATGAGGTGTATCGATGTCTGAATTAATTCACGCTTATGCTACATACTGGCGCAATCCCTTTGCAAACCTCGTCTCCACAGCACGCCTCCGTCTCAAATCACTCCTTATTATTGTCAAGAAACAAGACGTTTAAAACCAGCCCTCCCCCGCCCCCACATTGCACCAATATAGCCCACGCCGGTGAATTCCACGTGTGGAGCTCCCTTTCATATCCTAATGGCTGATGGTGATGTCACACCGCATTCCAACATGACCAGGTTGTGGTGGCTGCCGGTGAAATTTATTAACTGTTGGCCGTCTGCCACGGTAGTAAGCAGACTTGACTGCTGCCCCGATCCTCCGCAGCCAGCAGAGCCTCAGTTACTCAAGTATCAGAGAGGGTGAGGCAATTTGTACCTCCCACCTCCGCGAACTACAGAATGCTTATTTTTACGTTGTGTGTGTGCCACTGTGGTCATGGTGAGGAAGATGGCGGTCAGGGAGTTAGTGTTACGGACTCTGGGGTTACCCATCATAGCCTGACTTCCCCTCCACTGGCCGAGTTCTTCCTTTGCTGTGTGTGTAACGCACACAAAAGTGTGCCGCTCACACATAGATTGTTAATTGTTTTACGGCACCCTGGTGATAACCCCTGCGTGCTTTGAGGCAGAGAGCAGATTTATCAAAATGCAACACCCACAAACACATACCAAGGTGTGAGTGAAACACATGCAGGCACATAAAGAGAATGGAATTGGTGATAAAGCCTTTATTTGAGGAGCAGAGCATATTTATCCAGTAAACTCACCCCCACGCACTGGCGGAGAGAGTTATCAGCTGTGTGCGTTGACATATTGGCTCTCTGGGTTTTAGTCTCATTTTCTAATTCCTGCATGGCTTGCAAACATAAAAGGATGAAATCATTCTTCACAGGAAGGTCTTCGCAAAACCGGTAAAATAGATTAGAATAAAAAGAAAAGACAGGTATCTTACAGTACAGAAGCAGTAAATTGCTTTAAATTCCATTCTCAAAATCTAATTCTGATTTGTCTTCTTGAAACTACACAAAAATGACAGCAAAATAGTGAAGAGAGCATTTCACAAGGATTCACTTTGAGATGACATGACAGATAGAAAAGGTATCAGCACTATTGTGCAATGTAGACAGACAGAGACTTAAGCCCCCAGCCTCCTTCATGGTATAGATCACTCATTGAGGCACGTTCTCTCCTCTTCTCTCTTGACAGTGGAAAGTTGTCCCGGAGACAAGAGTCCTCCGGGGTCAGCTGCATCGAAGAGGGCCCGGACAGCCTACACCAGTGCTCAGCTGGTGGAGTTGGAGAAGGAGTTCCACTTCAACCGGTACCTCTGCAGACCTCGCAGGGTTGAGATGGCCAACCTGCTCAACCTCACAGAGAGACAGATCAAAATTTGGTTCCAGAATCGTAGGATGAAGTACAAGAAAGATCAGAAAGGGGTGGGGATGATGCCCTCGCCTGGTGGACAGTCTCCTCGTAGTCCCGTGGGTCCACCCTCCAGTGGCGCTGGAGGAGCAGGAGGCGGGGGATTCCTCAACTCTATGCATTCGCTTGTAAACAGTGTTCCTTATGAGTCGCAGTCGCCCACGTCTTACAGCAAACCTCATCAAAACGCATACGGAATGACCACGTCATACCCACCTCCACTGAACGGCTGCCCGCCCTCCCAGAAAAGGTATCCCGGAACCGACTCAGCTGCGCCCGAGTATGACGCGCATCCCCTCCAAGGCAACGGCAGCTACGGGACGCACATGCAGGGCAGTCCGGTATATGTCGGAGGAGGATACGTCGACTCCATGTCCACTTCTGGGGCCTCTGTTTTCGGTCTGACACACCTAACGCACCCGCCGCCCGCAAACATGGACTACAACGGAGCAATCACGATGGGTAACAGTCAACATCACGGAGTGTGTGATCCGACACCAACGTACACAGACCTTACGCCGCACTACTCTCAGGGAAGAATCCAGGAAGCGCCCAAACTGACGCATCTGTAGCGGTGCCGCAGCCCGAATCACTCCGCCCCTTTGTCTTATCCGTTTCCCGGACGCATCACCGCTTTGTTTTCGCTCCTCCTCGCCGATGTTGTTAATGCCTTTATTTTTTTATATAGTTTGATGTGTGAAGTAGCGTAGGATAAATAATCACACCTTGCTTGAATTTTTTGTCTTATCGTGCCATTGTCTCACGAAGACCTTTATCCGAGGTCTTACAGCGAGGGATGTTGAGGTTTTTTTTTGTTTGGGGGGTGGGGTGGGGGGCAGTGGTGGAGAGGGCTCATTATTCGCATGGGCCTATTTAATCCTTTTATGTTTTAAAATCAAACAGGGTAATAATGAAAGAACTTGTGTTATTCTTTTTTAATGTGAATTCGTCCGTCTTTTATTTATCCACAGTTGAGGATTTGTGTTTTGCATTTTGTTGCACTTGGTGAAAGGATCCCCGAGAGCCACGACTGGGAATCCATTTTCAGATAAAATAAGGGTCTCGATCTACACACACTCCTATTGAACATTCTGATGTTATTTATTTTGCTCAGTGTAAAGAGAAAGAGTCCCAAAGTATTTTATCACCCTCTTACGATGTTGTGCGTGGGAGAAGGTTGGTGGGAATTCGCATTACGTCCCCTTACATTCAGCACATCATGTCAAGCTATCGTTCCCATTTCTTCCCCCCTTGTTTCGTCTTCTTCCTCGAGGAGATGTTCTATTTTCTCGACGAATGTAAAACCAATCAGTCTTGCAATAAGGGTGCAAAGAAGGACACATATTACCGATTTCTTTATTGAAGTGAAAAAAGAAAATTATTTCTTTCAATGTCATACATTCCATGCTGCTCCAATTCGAATAAAAAAATAAAATAATTGAAATATAATTTGAAGTAGATCATTTAGTATTAATGTAGACACACACGAATCAGAAGTGAACAAAGACCGCTTATCTCGAATATCTTGATCTCTCATCGCACCTGCGAATTACAAATGACGTTAATATTGTCGTTGATGAAATACTGCAGATAGAATTCGATGGCCTAAAAAACAGCTCAGCTAAAAGATTAAAAATGGTTACTAAGAGAACATTGATAGTATATTTTCTATATTCTTACCTCAATTTTGCCTACAATAAGATGTATCTGACAATCTATATGAATGGGAAGGATACAAACAACCTTACAGCAAATTTTGAATAAAGGCTGCTTGGTTTTGATTCGACATGTTTTAGACTTGTTCGTAGCCATTTCCCTCCTTATCTGCTGGGCTACATCCACAATGATGAGAATGTCATCCCGGCTCTGGTGGAGACTCTGCAAAGACAACAAGCTAAATGAGAAATCGTTTGACAAAATCATCTTGTGATATGCCGAGTCGGTCGGAGGGGATTCACTCTAACGGGGCTCGTCTCATTCAGTATTTGAAACAGACGTGCCTCGTACAAAGCAAAAAAGAACCACTCAAGAACACAAAAACAATAACTGTAACAACAAAGCACAGCAAAACAAAAATCCGACCAAATACGTTGGTCGGATTTTTATTTCAAAACGCCCCTTCGTTAACCATCAACTCAGCATGCAAAAAAAGCATGCCCAAAAAAGATAATCGTTAACATGACATATGTTTTCAGTCTTTTCAATGAAAATATACGTGAGAACAGTGACATTGTGCCCCCATCCCCAAATATCCGATTAAGTCTTCCTTTGTGTTTTATTTGCGCACCGTTCTCGTGATGTATGTGTGTACAAGTCCTTTGCCACTTTGTGGTTTCGTTTGGAGGCCGTTATGATTGATATACTAGGGCACGGACATCTCTAACCCGACATATGGCTAGCAGGGAAAACCTAGAACAATTGGACCATGGTGTGTCAGTACAAAAAAGGGGAAAAAAGAAAAAAAGGCTAACGCCGCGAACATGTCTACATCCCAAAACATAAACGCAGACGCATGATTTGATCTGTATGTGCCATGCTGCATATAGCGCATAAATAACGAGGAAGAGTGGGGATCTTGTATTTGCGTTGGTGAAAGTCCTAAATCAATCGCGCTGTGAGGAGGAGTGTGTGTAGGACGGACCGGGTTCCACAAAATGCCGCCACCCACTCCTTCTTGTGCACACAAAGCCTGTGCGTAATTCCAAAAAAGCCATCCATCTCTTCCTTGGCATCTCTGTCCCCCATCCCCACAGCCACGCTGCCCCCACCAGAAAGCCGAATTTAGACTAAAAACGACCAAATAAACAGTTTGTGGCTTAAATGCCCCTCACAGGTACAGATTGGCTTGAGAAAAGACAGGTTGGTACAACACAGCCTCGCCCTACTCACCGTCGAAGCTCACCTAAAAATCGTTGCGAAGCTGAATCTTATTTATCTCTTCGAAAAATCCCTCCAGCGACAACCGAAGGCTGCAAACCCCAAGCAGAGAGTGCGTCTAATGTGAGTGGGCCAGTGTTTCTCGCCACTTCCTGGCTGCATTTGATCCGGGAGAGAGTTAGAAGCTTTAAATGTGTTGTGAGGGCACCGAGCTGTCAGACCTTTTGGCGAGTAAGATTGATCGCGCACAGGCTTCCAGGACTCTTTGTTTGGTATATAAGCAATAAAGTGAGAGAGGCCTAGCACTTCTCCTCTCTTCCTCCCCTCTTATGCTTGCCTAGACCCTTTTTTGTCAATGGAAATACAACGTCTACCCCAAATGTAGCTTTTACAGATCATTTTGGAAGGGCTGTAAAACCAAACACTGCGGGGAGGAACCGATCACTGGGGTTTCAATCTTCATCATAATGCGAGGGTGAATCGTTGCCAAAGTGAACGAAATTGAAATTTTGCAGCCGATAGCTGCAGGCAGGTAGAATTGAAAACTGTCAATGCAACAGACTTGTCATTATTCTCAATGTGACCATAGCACAACCGCAAACCACGAGAGACACGAATTCCCAATGATACGTTTTGAATACGAGGAGGTAAAAATCACAATCGAAGTATATTTTGCCATACCGACCACTGCGATCGGGGCTGGCTGTGTGTGTCCTCAGCGCAAATTGTCAACAAAGCCGACACTCTCAAGTAATCGTCTTGCCTACTGGCTCAAACGTGTGGTGATTTAAAGTCATTAAATCATAACCATTAAATGATATTTGTCTGCATGTTGGCGTACATATTTGTGCACCAATGTGAGAAAAGGTCGTGTACACTCAGTGCTGTGTGGGAAAGTGAAGGTGTCGTATCACGACGAATTAGTCAATTATACTCAACCCAATTATAGGCATTTTATGATAGCAGCAAGATGAAATTGGATCTATCTCGTGTCGTCATTCGTTTTTTATGTGTCAGGACATGTCTGCGGTTGTAAGGCATTCCAGAGCCAAAGCAACCAAACTGGATTGTTGGTGTTTGTTTCTGTCATGGGGACTCAAATCATCAGGTTTTACGATGTGTTTTTTCACTCCCTGCTCATATGAATAGCTACCAGAGTTGAAATATGTAAGAGAGAGAGAGAGAGAGAGAGAGAGAGAGAGAGAGAGAGAGTGTGTGTGTGTTTGTGTGTGTGTGGTGGGGGCGTTCTCGACTGACATCCTCAAACAATACGAGAAAGAGGAGTGCACGAATCCGCGCACCCCAGGCTGAGCTCCTTCCCTGTAATAGCGAGCGACTCAGCCACTTCTTAAAAACACACATTTTGTAGCTTAGAGGACCGGACTGCACTGGCGAGACGAGGACAACCCGAGCGGACAAAGATGTAAATAAAACTAGTCGGTCCTCCAACTGAGCGAGGCGTTCTTCATCAGTTTTTGGATCAATCAGGCAGACAGTGGCTTCTTTTGATTAAACCCCAAATTGTCATTGGGCAAAAGTAATCATGTGACAGGCAATTCGGTCCAATTTCAACCTTGTCTCCATGAATTCAATAGTTTAATAGTAGCTCGGTCCCCATACGGCCGTAATCAGTGAAACTGAAAAAAACACCAACCGGAGATTTTTTCCCCCCCTATGATTTTTCTCTTTCGCGTCTTCACTGAGCAGTAACGTTCATAATAATACGCGTTCAAACTTTCCTCGGCTCTCAGTGAGCGGAGATGAATTACGAATTCGAGCGAGAGAGCGGTTTTATCAATAGTCAGCCGTCGCTTGCTGAGTGCCTGACATCTTTCCCCCCTGTCGCTGAATCATTTCAAAGTTCATCAATCAAGAGCTCGACGCTTTCACGCCCGACACTGATTCCTCCTCCCTTTGAGCAGACCATCCCTAGCCTGAATCCGGGCAGCCATCCGCGGCACGGCCGGCCCAGGCACAGCCCTGATGGATGCAGCCCGCTGCCCACCGCCTCTTTACCCCCGGAGTACCCCTGGATGCGGGAAAAGAAAGCCTCCAAGAGGAACCACCTGCCGACCTCCACCGCTACCTCTATTTCCACTGGACCCGTGTGCTTCTCCCCGAAAGGTGGGTGATTTACAACCGGCACCTCTGCGTGTTTACTATCTGTTGCTAGATAAGTATTCATTTTGAGAAAAAAAAACCCCACACGCTATACTCCGGCGCCATCCGGAAATAGTAAGCAACATATAGTGGCGTCTCGTCGTCACTAGATTTATCGCTTTGGTGACGGAGCGTAAAGATAGAAAAGTTTGTGTAAAGTTTGGTGATGTAAGATGATTTATTCCCGTCGCCATGCCAGAGTTTTGATGTGTGACAGTAATGAAGAGTGATGGAGTACCGTTGCCGAGGAGGGCAGCTGCGGCATTCATTAGTACCCCACACCAGCTTGCACTTCAGCAGTTTCAATCGACAGTACCGCTCTTTACCGTGTTTTATCCACGGTAATTTATGCGTAATACGCGTGATTTCATGTGTACTACTCGACGCTACAATAGTCTCTGGATACAGACTGCAGCCTCTGCAAGCATGACTTAGTTGCAGCTACAGCGGCCATTTTGCTGCAGTATGTATGCTTGTGTGTGTGTGTGTGTGTGTGTGCGGTGAAAAGTCGAAAGCAGCGGGTTTATGTAAGCGTTGTGTGCCGGCTGTTAATTCCCGCTGTATCTCGGTGCTTCTTCATTTCCAGGCTCGCCTGAGATTGTTGAGAGCTCCGGGGGAGGAGGCGGCTCCCGCCGGCTGAGGACTGCTTACACAAACACGCAGCTGCTGGAACTAGAGAAGGAGTTCCACTTCAACAAGTATTTGTGCCGGCCGAGGAGGGTGGAGATAGCGGCCTTGCTGGACCTCACCGAGAGGCAGGTCAAAGTCTGGTTTCAGAACCGGCGGATGAAGCACAAGAGGCAAACCCAGAGCAAGGAGAACCACAACGGGGACGGCAAAGGAGCGGGAGTCGAGGACGGAATCAGCGAGGATGAAGAAGAGGAGGAAGAGCCCCCCCCATACGAGCAGAGCGGGCCCCTTCTGGAGAGAGATACCTGCTCCTTTCAGAACAACTCCCAGCAGCTCCACAATGGAGAGGCCATGAGCTTTGCCGCTGCTAACGCTGCTTCAGCAGTGAGCAGCAATGACAAAAATCTGAAACATTTTCCCAACCCGTCACCCGCTGTTCCGGGCTGCAACATGTCAACAATGGTCCCCGGCTCGGCATCTGGCCCGGACAATGGCGACAATCCCTCGGCTCTGGATGTTTCCATACATGATTTCCAAGCTTTCTCCTCAGATTCCTGCCTGCAGCTCTCAGATGCAGCTTCGCCGAGCTTGTCGGAGTCCATGGACAGCCCCGTGGACATTTCCACGGACAGTTTTTATTTTTTCTCGGAGTCTTTAACCACAATCGACCTGCAGCATCTAAACTATTAATTGAGATCATCCACATTAACATTTTTTCTAGGGACGGTAAAATTCGGGCCAATGAGATTTTAAATCCAGTCTTTATTTTGTGGTTATTTGTATACTCGGCACTTTTATTCTCTTACTTGGCGATGTAATTCAAGGTAAGGCTGAAATTAAATCATCGAAGCAGTTGGCTTGTACTACCACAACAAATATATTGACCAGTTGAAATGGTGTGTGTGTATGTGGATAATTATTCAGCGTTAGACTTATGGAACCTGGCCATTTTTATTTTTGTATAGCTTCCAATATCTTGGATATTTTTGTTAGAATACAAATAACTTGCTAGAATACTTTCCTGTGTTCTGGGTCGTTTCTTTTTTCTTTTGCTCGACAATGAGTATTTCGTGAATTTTTCACGAGACTAGTCTGATAAATAAATAAATAGGGCATGCAAGATAGATGCCAATTTAACAACAGGTTGGCAGTGAGCATAAACAGCCTGAGTCGCTGCGAGGGCTTGAGAATTCTTAATAGAGGAGATCGTAATTTACAAATCGCCCGCCTGTATGATTTTAAGTAATTAAAAGAGGCATATTTACGTGTTTATTGTGGGCACGTGTAAGTGTAAACCTTCCACAATTTGAATGAAGCCATTTATTATCTTTTTAAATCAAAGTGTGATGTACATGATATATTTGCCCAGGAATAACATCTTACCGACAAAAAACTAACTCACCTCATTTGACTCAAAGCTATCCAACTTGTTCACGTTTACAAAATTCCTATTCTTTGCTGTCCAGACGCCCGCGTCGATTCAGGCATGCAGGAGGTCCTGAGCAGTATGTGCATGTTGCAGGCAAACATCCGAGCCATGTTTGCTTTCGAGGGCTCATAAATCACTACATGGCATGAATGACTCGAACATTAAAGAGACCAATTGTGGCGTAATGTGCATAAATAAAAGAAACCCGCTTGCATTTTCAAATGGGACTGCAGTCCTGCGTAAAGACGGGGGCTGAGTCAAGGCGTGCGTTTGCTCGTAATTTATTTTTATGGCTTGTTTTAACTCAGCGGCTCTGGTTCTGTGGTAGCGCCAGTGTCAACGTGCAAGGGGTCGAACCAAAACTTTGGGTTATTTCTAAAACTCAAAACTGTATCTTTTGTTCCCTTCCGAGGTTTGTGCACATGCTGTGCTCCTGCTCACCGAGACGTTTTTCATTGATAAGATTTCTAGTTGAATGATGCATTATTGGAGCAGTAGTTAAAGAGATGATGAGGATATCCAAACCGCTCAATATGCGAATTATTGGTGATGTTGCTCCATCGAATTGTTCTCGAATGAACTTATAGGAATCAGTTATTAGCCAGTGCGTAGCTCTATGGCGATTCCACTTGCATGTGCTATATATACAGTACATGGGGGCGAACCGATGTTTGCAGAAGATCGATTTACAAATTCATCCAAACGCGAAGTTCACAACCTTACGGCGTTCGTTTCGTTTATCGAATAATCTGGAGGTTTATCGACCAGGCTGAACATCCGCCACTAGCCACCGGGTCACCATAGTGTGTGGAAGAGAGTGCCAGTTCTCGTGTGTGTGTGTGTGTGTGTGTGTGTGTGTGTGTGTGTGTGTGAGAGAGAGAGAGAGAGAGAGAGAGAGAGAGAGAATACACAGACACACAGAGAAAAAAGAAAAAGCTGAGAATCAAATCATTCCGAGAGAACGCGCCTTTTCTGATCACATGTGTTCCCCACAGAGTCAAGGAGCTACAAAGCCTGGCAGACACTCCACAGGCGGGGAGGGAGCCACTGCGCCCACTGACACACTCCGTCCGAGGCAGTTGGGAGGACAGAGTTGGGGAAGGAGGGAGAGAGAGAGAGCGAGAGACGGAGGGCAGGGAGGGAGAGGAGGTGTCTGTGTGCGCGCCTGGGTAGGGTTGGTCTGTGGTGGAGTATGGAGAGTTCCCACAAGTGAGAAGAAGCCTCTATCTATCTATCTATCTATCTATCTATCTATATCTATCTATCTATCTATCTATCTATCATTGTCTGTCTGTCAGTCTGTTCTGGCGGAAAGAATCGATGCCGACATCCTGTGTTTCCATACGCGGCCGACAGGGGCGCTAACCCGTTCAAACGACTCTTCCTCCAGCACTCCCTCCCTCCTTCCTGTCTGTTCTCCTT
>OMPJ01041663.1:3585-33469 GCA_900312935.1 Carapus acus
TTGTATTATTATTGCTGTTGTTGTTACTACTACAGCTACCGCTACCACTACCACTACTACTGCTACTACTACTGCTACTATGATCATAATAATAATGATGATGATGATGATGATAATCATCACAATCACACGAACAATAATAACAATAGCAATAACAGTAATAATAATTTGTCACAGTTTTCTTTTCCTCGTGGCATCCGGTGCAGGGCAGTAAAGTAAGAATTTCACTTTTTAGGGAAAGTTCTTTACTGCACACATGACCATATAAAGCTTTGAATCTGAATCTGAATCTGAAACACGGCATCCTGGCTCAGACTAGACGAGCTGTTTTTTACCCCACTGCAGATTGCAAAAGGACAAGATTTCCAAAACCTGAGTTTATTTTAGTGTCTTTTCAGCTGCTAAGTCAGTGAAAAGGGAGTGATTTTCAGCTTCGGGGTGTGATGATGGATTTTCGTCTCTCCTCCTGCGCCTTTCTCTGCAGCTCGTCTTCTTTGGCTCCGTCCCTGTGCTGTTCTCTCCACCAGCCTGTTTAATATTCTCCGTCTCTCCTCAGGATTCTGGGATTCAGGAGAGTTCCTCCAAATGTTGGGAGGCTGGTGGACGTGATCGAGGAGATCAAAGATGTCACCACCGAGGAGAAGCTGGCCAGGACCTTCTTCAAGTCCCCCGGTGTCCAAATCTCTTTTCATGTACCGCACTCAGCTCCAAGCCATATCTAAACATCATATATGTTTCTACATCTCCTCCTTTATCGCTGCTCTCCTCCTCCTCCTCCTCCTCCTCCTCCGCCTCCTCCTCTCCTCTCCTGCTGCACTCCTCTGTCCCCCCCTAGTGGGGAACATGTGTTTCTATGGGAGGTGCTCCTACTACTGCTCCACCGAGCACGCCGTCTGTGGACGGCCCCGAGCCCTGGAGGCCTCCTTGGCCGTGCTGCTGCCAGACTCTTCCGTGGCACCCCGCAGAGCTTGGAGGTCGCCATGGCGACGGTCTTACAGCCGCAGTAAACTGGCGGAGTAAGTATCAGGAGGCCCGTCAAAATGGCCGTTGATGTTCTGGGATGTGACACAGCTGTGTGTGTTTGTTCCAGCTGGGAGACAAACCCACGCTACTGCTCGCTCATTAAGAAGACGCCCCCCTACAGTGAGGGCACCAGGCTGGTGGACTTCATGGACATGGTCATACTGGACTTCCTTATGAGTGGGTCCTGTTGTGTGTTCTTTGTGTTGTGTTTGTTGCTTCCAAGGCCCACACAGATTGTTTTAGTAGCTGAATAATCATACTGAGTCGTATCAATGAATGTTTTTGAACTGCAACTGATCCATATGGAGAACTGAAGGAACCTAATTGTCACCTTTTGTATGTTCAGATGGATCCATTGATGTGTTTTTAGGGCACTGGCAGCTCATGTGCACACAAAACTTCACATTTCAACAATAATACAATGTTCTGTGAGGTCTACATCCATGTCCATGTTTAAGGGCAACGTTGTCGATATTTTGCATATCACAACAGTAGCATATGATTCGGATAAATCTTCTTTTATTTCTGAAATGACAAGAAATCTAATGAGTAGTGCTGGTAACTTATTGTAGGCAAGACTAAATATTCCCTCTCAGTTTAAAAGTGCACCTATACGTTTTGTTTACTTTCTTCACAATTATTTAATTGTGTAAGCCAACAAGAGAGCCAGTGTACACTGAAGAGGGAGACATCACACTCGTTGTGTGCAGCCGTGAGGGTTGTGTTGTGTTGTGTGTAGCCGAGAGGTTGACACTCGCCTCTCCGGGCGGTCCGGCTGAAGTTGCGTCGTCGCCATGGAAACCAGACGTCGCCGTGGTTGCCTAAGCGACCGAACTCTGAGCCACAGGTAAGAGCGCGAACACGTCGCGCGCGCTTCCCGCCGCTTACTTACTTTTGGCTAGTTTGTCTTTTTACGCTCAGATTCATGCGTCTTTTTTTCACGATTGTTGCTGAATACCGAGCGTGAGGAGGGATTTGTAAGGTTACATTTCTGATGTAAAGTAACGCTACTGCGATTTATGTATGAAACCGGTCAATTCAAACGTGGGCAAAAGTCGATTTTTGTCGGTTACTTTCAGTGTTAGCGGGCAGAGCCGTTTTTCCCGACCTTTGTTTTTCTTCGATTTACAATACAACGTCAATTAAGACAACATTTTCTCGGACTGAGGGTAAGTGTCAAAGTGTCTGATTTATTCTGATAGATAAGTTTCTGGCGTTTCAGTCAAGTCAAACCGTTTTCTTCCTCGGCTGTCGTCAGTCACTTGCTTGTAAAAATATTACTTGTGTCTCATTGTTGTTCTCTGTAATGCCTCTCAGCTAATAGATATAATGTTATTCAAATGTTGAGATAAGGATTGTATCCATCAGACAAGAAAACAAAATTTTGTCTGTTTATGTTAAGCGTCAAATCCAGGTTACCGCTGATTACTGATGAAATCTTCTCCTCAATCTCTTTCTTCTTCAATCTACTTTAAGTTTTTGTAGGTTATAATTCCAGCATCTGATAAATCTACAGATTGGAAATGATGATAAGGTGGTGATATTTGAATTGGACCTGCTGATGGTGTTCACGGAGCGAACAACGGCATGTTCACTGCCCCACTGGATAAAAAAGCCCAAGATGGAAATGGTCACAACAGAGACATTTCCACAAAGCCATCAGAGGCAAAGAAAAGGCCCAACACCCCCGCTGTGACATTACCAAAACTTTTCCCGGGGCCCGCATCTCTCCCAGAGGCCTTTGTATGCAGGCCAGTTTGCAGTTATACTTCATCCTCTTTACCTGCTGTGGAACTCCCTCCTCTTGTGGGATCGAGGAAGGCCTGCGGTGAAGCAAAATGGACAAGAGGACCTCCACTCATCGCCTCTGCCTCGGGCAGCGACATCCCCCTGAGAGGTGGTTTGCCTCCCGGCATGACAGTAGCAGTTTGCAGTCTGACAAAGCCGGATGAATTCACAAAAGCCGTATCAAGTAAGAGTAAAAAACTGAAAAGTGACAAGAAACGGAATAAAACCAGTCCAAATAAGCTCCCCCTGACAGGTAGAGATGTGGTGGAGACCCTCTCCAGGGAAAGAAGCCATTCAAAAGTTGGGGTTTATTACCTTAAAGAAGTGGATGGTGACTTGTACAGGTATAAACTCTACAGAAAATAACTACCAGTCATTGTTACTGTAATTGTCATGTTCCAAGCCTACTGAACTCCTTTTCGACCAGACCTTATGACCTCTGTGCGGTTCATCCAAGCCAAGGTGGCTCAGAGCATCACATCTTCTCCATGACCTCAGTGCATCACATGACAGATGAGGGTTACGGTGGTGCTGTCAGTCTCACCGAGTGGTCCAGAGAAGCCCGGTTGTGGACAGCTTTGCAGGACATTCCTTTTTTCAGAGACTACAGAATGAGGAGAGCATTCACTCGGTAAGTAAACGGTATTTTGCTTCGCACTGTCGCACTTTGGCTGTAGTGTGATTTTTTTGGTGAATTTGATATTGACACATTGCTACTTCTTTCAGATGGCATAGAAATGTGTGCAGGATCTCTTTCCAGCGCACTGGTGTGACTCTGCAGAAAAACCTGCTCATGTCCGTGCCACAATTCAGAAATGCTCTTTTTCGGTTAATGAGGTGAGCAAGCTCGTCTCTCACATCTCCATTCGCAGCTCAGGTTTCTTTCATTTGGCACTGACATACTTTTTGCAGGTATGATTTTGTATTTTCTGTTTAATTCAGTGTTGAGTATTTATCTGCTTTGAGTAACCTCTGTCCACTGTCTGCAAAATGGGGGGAGCATCCTTAACTCAGCGATAATTCAGCATAAGCGCAGTCACATGTCCTCTATTGATGTAAAAGCCGCCATGAGTTTAAATGTGGGATCTGGCCAATGGAGCAGTGATTACTCAATGATGAAATGTTGTGTAGAGCGATACAAGAGGTGAGAGAGATGCACCTGCTGCCTCGTGGCTCATCCGTCCCCCATACTTTGCTGGACTTCAACAATGCAATGACAGCCTTGAAGCAGGCGTGTGGACAGACGGTGGCCAGGTTTTGCCAGAGTCACACTCGCATCATGAATGAGGTTCTGCTCATTTTTCATCCCAGAAATGAATTTGGAAATGTCAAAGAAACTATCAGCACATTTCATGTGACACTCTGAAGAATGAAGAATGTGAATGTTGTTATTGAGTTAGCTTTTAAAGTGACAGCTTTTCCCCGTCTTTTGAAGCCGTAATGTCTTGCAATTCCCAGGTGATGGAAGAAAGCTACAGGGGATACCAGGGATGTCAGTCAAACCTTGACCACTTTGAAATTTCTCCCGAGCACCACAAACCGCTCCATCGCTGCCGTGCCGAGCAGCAAGAACTGAAAAAGGAGCTATCACGGGGTGGAAATATCTTGGCGAAACTTGGAAACTTTGCAGCCCTCGTCAACCAACTGATAGTGCAGAACATTGTCTCAATGGTTCAAGGAAATGTCTCGTCTTTCCTCAACACAATTGTGAAGGTGACAGAAAAAATGTGTATATTCACTCATTATGGAGCAGTTATCGAAGGAATCCAGAAATCATTTATGTAACCAACCACAGCAACCTGGAAATATGGAACAACACTTACAACACATCACCACTCTCGCCTGAAATAATGGGCTTCGACAGAATTACCTTGTAAACTTTCAAAGCTTTATTTGTATTGCGACGACAATGTGTGGTATTACTGAAGGTTTCTTTTGTGTCTTAGAGGGAGGACTCTGAGCAGTGCTGCTGTCTGTTCCGTGCTGGCTTGGTTTTTAGTGCCAGCGGTCGGCTAACTTTAGACCCCCCTCTACAACTCTTCCAAGCTGCAGTGGGCAAAGCTATCCTGACCATCCATGACTCCATTATTCAGGTGATTTACCCAGCAGATGGAAAAGTAAATGGGACACAAGAATGTTAGCGGAAGCAACAATACAGCGGCATTTCTCCGAAGACCTTGGACATTTTCCAATTTTGTATTAACTGTAATGTTGTGAATGTGTTGCACAGTCCATGGTTACAGTGCAACACTGCCGGCGTCAGCAGCCTGCAGTCAATACTGTATGAATAACATCAAATTCTGTCCTCTTGACCTTGTGCATTGCAGACTTGTATTAATTAGCTTTACTCTTCACCCATGGAGATAATGAATTCCTTTTTATTGGATGAGATGCTTGTTGTTCCCCTTGGGTAGATTTGTGACAGCTGTGGCCTCTTCTTGAACACGGGGAGTGAAGTTTCCACCTCTAATTTGACTGTTGACTTTGACCACGCCACCACAGGTGACTGACTGGCTGTCTTGTGTTTTGTTTGTATCACATTTACATACAATTTGACAGGATTAGCACAATAAATGTGGCAGATGTGGTGACCTTAGTCAAAAGACGATGACAGCAGCTTACATGTCAGTGGCACAATGCATAACTCAGGTGATAAAAGGAGATAATACAATGAGTATAACTTCAATGTATTATCTGCAAAAGATGGAAGCATTGATAGCTAATGTGGATAACACGGCTAGATCACAATCTAGTGTTTTTACATTCTCAGGGAGAATTCATGCGGACAAATGGGCGAGCGATGACGAGAGAACTCTTCCCAGACTGAGAGACGAGTCAGCACAGCGACCGGTGCTGCCAAGGCCAACTGTCTCAGAGGTGCACGGCCGCAGGGTGCGAGGCTCCTTCTACCCCCTCCCAAGGGAGCAGTTGGAGCAACAAATCAACATCAATGATATTTCAAGGGATGTTGAAAAGAAGCAAGTCCAGCTTATGCAGGCAAGATGGTCTTCTCGTAAATTTGACCTGGGGTGAAAAGTGTATCCCAATTAATTCTGTAGAATATTCCTCGCACATTTCACTGCTAGATGCAAGTACCTCCCAGTGTCAACAATACTATACTTGCGCAATCAGTTAATTGCTATTTTGATGCCATCTAGTGGTCATCAAAACAACTTCTCAATCCGTCATCATTGGGCTATTGTGATTTCTGCTTGAAGTCAGGTTTCAGGAGTATTGATTTGGTCCTTGTTTATCGGTGCACAGGTGGGAGGGAAAGTATTGAATACCCACCAGCTGTGTTATTGATGGTTATGGCTTGTGTTTGGACAGGAGGCTCATTTGGAGATCCAGCAGCTTTGCGACGACTACGCTTGGCTGGTGGGTGTCCATTTGTTTACTAGCCAGTGGAGCGCGGCACGTTTGGAGTCCATGAAGGGGCAGCCAGCCTCACAGTATGAGGAGCTCATTATATCTGTGCAGAAATGGACCGAAAGAATTCACACAGAGCTCTTATCGCACTCCACCTCCAATAAACTCTTCATTATCCACTGCACCCACATTCGAGAAAGTCTCGGTAGGTTTGGATGGAAGCCTATGAAAATCGTGAACAGTTATGCCACTGCAACCTGCGAATTATAAAATTGACTCTGTCTTTTTCAGAGCAAAAGCTGAATAGCGTTGAAATGGAGCTCCTCCGATGTCTGGCTGAGCAGATAACGCTACACTCAGGGAGCCTCATCTGTGACTTGAAGAGGGCAGCCATCGAGCTAAAAAGAGAGCCTCGTGATTTACGCGACTTCTCAAAATATGCAGCCACGGTACAGACCCTGCTCATATCCCAACCACGTGAAATGACCATTCTGTTCGTTTTCAGGCTTCTCCTCTGCCCACGTCATCTTTGACGTCATCTGTCAAGACATCAGTGTTGTCGTCATTACATAAAGCTATGATGGAAATGTAGAATTGATTCAGGAGCAAAGGCTGTTTTTTATTTTGGAGGTGAGGAAGTCAGAGAAAATGTTGGCAGATACACAGCTGCGTTTGGAGCATGTGCAGTCCCTGAGAGGAGCTCTCTCCAGAACCCAAGGGAACAAGATGACCGAATTAGAGCGAAGCCTGGACGAAAAGGTCAGCACAGCAGACCTGGTCAAACTGGAATTGACAGGGTGACCTCATCTGATAACCTGTGAGCATTATGGTTCACGAGGAGTATTTTGAACCTGTTGGTCTGTGGCTGTGTGTCTTTGCGTTGCGTTTAGATGCTGCACCTTTGGGATTGCTACGTCCCGCTCTTGAGGCATGCAGAGAGCTCTGTGGACCGACGACTTCCGCCTCTGACCCACGCACTGGAGACAATGTTTTCATTTTTGGTGTGTGATCTCAATCAAATAGTGTCAGATGCCACATCTGGAGTCTTCGTTGATCCCAACCAGGATGCTACAGAGATGCTGGCCAAACTTAACACAGTGTGCAGACATGTGTACACACTGAATGGAAAGATACAAGAGCTCAGCTGGACCAGTGAAAACTTAAGAGGTGAGATGGAAGTAATAATTAATCTCTTTTTTTCTTGGTCCCTTGGTGTGTTAAGAATTCATCCAGGTCTGTTGATATATTTTACTATTGGCTATTGTCTGTAGTCACTATTTCACTACATCATTGTGCTCATTGTCCCCCAACAGCATGTCCCTTGGATTTGACTGCGTTACCATCGACCGTTAAGAGGGTTGAAGCTCGGAGGGACTTGTGGCAGCTGATGAGTGTTTACACAAGATGGTTACAAGATTGGAGGCAGCTGTCTCTCAGTGAGGTAACATTTCAAATCTTTTCAAGATTATGCGTGCATGTGCAGCAATGATCATTAAATTTAAGCAAGATGTTTGAGTAAAAGTCGTTGCTAGATCATGGCAAGACAGTCAATGACCAGATCTTAACAGAAAATTCCCAACTTTATGTTGAGAATAATGCCCACTGCAGTACACAGTATTTTGTGCTGCATGTCGACTTTGTTGTTGTTGGTCTGTCTCATTATTGGTCTACGTCTCATTTAGAATTTGAAACTTTTTCTTCTAAGGTGTTGGTGCCACAAGCTGAAGGACAACTTGCCAAATGGCAGCAGCAAGCACAGGACTTGATGACAATCCTACCTGCACATGACCCCGTCCTGCACAAGACTTTGTGCAGCCTGGAAAGCGTCGGCTCTCAGCTTGCAATCATGGCCAAACTGCAGAGCCCTGCCATGAAACATAGACACCGGCAAGCTATTTTTCAAGGTCAGGCATCTACTGTTATTGACAGTTGCAACTTAGAATGAGCCCTTTCCAGTATGGTAGATCTATGATATATTGAGTCTTACCCCCATCTTGCAGGCGTAGGGCTCCTACATATTTCAGACATGGAGCCAACTGTGGCTGAGTTGATGTCACAACTATTTGGAAATCATCAGAAACGGATAAACAAGGTAAGAAAAGTTTGAATTTTGCTGCAGGTTCCTGCATCGCTACTATTTTTAAGTCTATTTTCATTGTCAGATATGTGAGACTGCTAAGGCAGAGTGGGAATTGGAGCAGACTTTTCAGAAGTTTCAACAAGATTGGGAAACAAAGATCTTTGAGTTGGATAAATTCATTGTGCCTGTCTGGCAACATGAGTCAGCGTGTATGCCTGCACACGAAGAGAAGAAGAGAGTGATCACCAGTGTGAATCCGCAGACTGCCAATCAACGCTGCTATGATCCTACAACATTCACCATTGCAGGTGAGACTCAGTAATGAAAGTCAGCTGCCGTAGATCTGCTAGATTTATTTAAAAAAAATACTTGCTCTCTCATGGAGCGGAAATCCCTACAATGCTCCACATCAGGAATCGGGAATCTTTTATTGTCACTACAGCAATTGAACTGTGTAATGAAACTAAGGTTCTGCATTTAGCTGCAAGAATTACGCAGAGAAAAACAGAACGAAACAAAAGAGGATCTCCCTATTAATGTGATTTTCAATCTATGTATTTGTTGTTAGGTCTGGAACTTCACCTCATTGACATTGAAGACGGTCTAATGACTCTGAATAAGATGTTGCACTCGCAGCACAGCAATGAGTTCAGGCCACAAGTTCATGACTGGATTCAGTGTTTACAAGAACTTGGTGAAGTCATATTCAGAAATCATGACAATCTGTTAGAATTCTGATGGTGTGGCAAATTACACCAGTTTGACTGGTCAGGCTTGTAAATTAACAATAATTCTGTATTTATCCATTTCTATTCTAACAGAGAAGCTGCTTGCAGTCTTTGGAAGATACCAGCAAACCTGGGCCTTCCTGATCAAGATGTTTTATGAAACATCTTTTGGATCCGAGAGAATGACTCTGGTACAGAATAATCGAAATGCAAGAGAAAAGCAAGAAAATTGACAATTGCCGGCAGTGCAGTGCAGCTGGTGGAAAACAATTGTCCTCTATCTGTTCAAATCTCTACAGTCTGCTTTTTTTCTACTTAAGGTAATCAATGAATTGATTTCATGTTTTCTTTCTTTTCATAGCCGGAGCAATTCCTCCAAATTGATGAGACTTTCCGGGAATTTATGGACTTTGTAGCAAGTGATGCTCACGTGCTTAACATTGTTCATTTCAAAGAAACCCATGGCCACTGCCACGGTAAAAGCCTTGCACAGACCCTCACTGATGATTTATCAACAATGGAAGTCATTTCCAAGCAGTTTGTCAATGCCCTCCACCAGCGGGTTCCACGACTGTGCTTCTTGAGTGACACAGAAGTCATACAACTTCTCTCGCGACGTCCAACACCATCTGGACTTCTGCCCTTTGTACGCAAACTCTTTCCAGGAGTGCAATGGCTGGAAGTGGTCAGGACAACACAGACTGATAGAGATGCATCCCAGAGAGATATGGAGGTCCTTGGTGTTTTTGGAGACCTCCATGAGCACATAGTCTTTTCCTCACCACTACAGTCTGATCTCAATCCTTTGACTTGGATTCATAAGTTAGAGAAGCAGTTGCATACAACCATGGTCATGCTCACAGAACAATGTGTTGTGGCGCGAAACCAGATTGTGGAATCTGTTTACAGCCTGGAAAGGCCTGGGAATGTCGGAGAATTCCTCATAGCGAACGACGGTCGTAGGAAAAACATGCCCTCCGTACTGGATCTGCTGTGTAAATATCCTCTTCAGTGTCTGCTTGTGGCTGAGGAAGTACTATGGTGTAGCACCGTGGTCAAAGCATGTCAGTCCAACCAAATGGAGTTGCACAAATTGGCAACCTGCAATTCAACAAAACTTAACATTCTGGGACGTTCCATCAGGGATGGAATGACAAGTCCATCGCTGGTTTCAAACTACCGCATGATTTGCCTGCGTGCGTTAGTGCAGCTTACAATGAATCACTCTCAGCAGCTGTCTCAACTTTGTGATGTGCAATGTGAGGTGGAGTCATCCTTCGACTGGTTAAGTCTGATGAAGTATTATATGAATCCAGATGTTGAAAGTTTAAACTGTGACCCGACAAAGTGTTTTGTGGATGTACTAGGTAACCAGCTGAAATATGCTTATGAGTATTTTGGTCCAGTGGATGGGGTGACGATCAGCAGCCCCTCTACTGACCGTGCAAAATTAGGGATTCTCCTTGCCCTGACAAACTCCAGATGCTCCTTTGTGAGTGGGCAATGCATGTCTGGAAAGTCGGCGACTGTAATCCACCTGGGGCGTGCACTGGGGAGACTAATTGTTGCTCTACAGTGCTGTGCAAGTATGAGAATTGGTGTTATTCAGCAGATGCTCTTGGGTGCCCTGCAGACTGGAGCGTGGCTTCTCTTGGATTCAGTTGACTTACTTACACACAAAGTGCTGTCAGTACTGGGTCAGCACCTAACAGACATTCACCAATCCCTCTCTAAGTTGAAACAAAAAAAGGGTAAGAGGCCAAACACTCTTCTCGATGCAGCATTCAAGCTGGATTTTAGGGGGAAGCCCATTTTTGCTCATCCAGGCTATGGATGTGTTCTCATCTCAGCAAAGAGGCACAGATCTGAGATTCCAGAAAGTCTCAGAGCAGCAACCAGACCAATTGCATTAAATTCTCCAAATTACCAGGTCATTGCAGAGGTCATGCTGGCTTCCAATGGTTTCTCAGAGGCCAAATCTTTAAGTAGACGTCTTGTATGTGTCATTAGCTTGGCTAAAGACTGCCTGTGTTTGCCCCATTTTATCAGTGAGGACAGAGGTTATCTTGTTGTCTTGAAAAAAATAATTTCCTCCTCACTGATACACCTACAGCAGAACATAAGACAGCGACAAAGTTGTAATGACACTACAAAGGCAGATGAAAGCGATCACATGGCAAATCAATCAAAGTTTAACCATGGCAGTCGGTTTGCTCCCATCATATTGGGGCTGATGGAGGAGACTGCAATTGTCAAAGCAATTCTTTCTGTCTTACTACCTTTTATATTGGAGCAACATAAGGCCTCACAGTTCCAAATACTTTTAAAGGATGTATTTCCTATCGTGTGCCAGTATCCAACTGTCCAGTATTACTTTGAGGAGGAGGAAAAGCACCTAGTTCGAGTTGCAGCTGCTGAAGAGCTAACACGTAGGGGATTTCATGCGGACTCACACATGATCTGTAGTATTCTCACACTGTACCAAGCCATTAAATTCTCTCAAGCAGTTGTGCTCATCGGCCCCTCCGGAAGTGGAAAGACAACCAGTTACCGTGTTCTTGCTGGGGCGCTAGCTAGCTTGGCTGACAAGGCAACAGAGCGGGCGTGTGATCGTGACAATCTGAGTGGAGAAGATACCTCACAGGCAGTGGCAGAAATATATGCTCCAGCCTGGAGCAGTGTAGACACTGTGACACTTTTATTTCCCAATTCCATGTCCCCAGGGGAACTTTTTGGTGTTTTCTGCGAAGGACACTGGCAGGATGGCGCCATTCCAAAGGTGCTGAGAGATCCAAGGTGTTTTGACTTAAGATCTTCAGCAATTTGCAACAGTGAATTGAAAAATGATCAAAAATCTAAAACAAAGTGGCTTGTGATGGACGGAGATCCTGTAGGGGACCCTGGATGGCTGGACCACTTATCCACACTCAACAGCTCGGAGGATCCACATCTGTGCCTGGCGTCTGGTGAGAAGATCACCCCTTTCTGTTCGCATCTAAGGCTCCTCATAGAAGTCACCGACCTCAGTGATGCAAGTCCATCAGCAGTGACACGGTGCACCCTTGTCCAATTCTCTGGCAATGACCTGTGGAAGGCAGTGTGGATGAGTGAATTGGAAGCCCTCCGTAAGGATGACCTGTTGGATCAAGGCACTTTGAAAATGTGGACACTCCTGGCAGAAGATCTTTTTTCATGCACTCTCAGTTTGACTCAGCAAAGGACACTGAAACCGGCATTGCACATAGAAGGAGCAAAGGAAGTCTCCGAAAGCCCTTTGTATGGATTGCAAGAAATGTTGTCATTTGTTCGTCTCCTTCACGCTTTACGACAACATATTGCAAAGGGAGGTACAAATTTGGATGAAAAAGGTATGTCTATCTTTCTTGAACCTCTTATTTCTGCAATATTGACTCTCATACTATGTGATGTTTAAACCTTGTCCCATTAGATTTACCTCTTCAGGGATCTCACGCGCCATGCACAGAGCTTCAAAGCCAGCAAAAGTTGCAAGCCCGTAACATTTTCCTCTTGGCCTATGTGTGGGGCTTTGGTGGACATTTACACCCAAGGTATATTTTTTACACCTTTGTAAGAGTGAGGGAATGTGTGTGTCGTACCTGTGTTAAAACGTAAAATTACAAATGTATGGTGTCCGTGTTACAATTATGATTACTCACTTCATATTTTCATACATTTCAGCCACTGGCCACAATTTGACTTGATTGCTCGTCAAGTGCTGTTTAATAGTCGATACCAAATTGTGGTTCCAGATGGAGAGACTGTGTTTGAACACTTTTTTGGAAGCGACCGCACCAATTTTCCCAGGACTAAGAACACACTGTTGGCCATTCCAACATTTCCAAAGGTTTGCTTTGTTGTATTTTAGCTTTTGATCAGGTGGTGTCAAATGTTTATTTTGCAGCTCAGGGCACTTTTTGTTGACGGAAATGTTGCGGTAACATGTCGACTCATTCCTTAACCATTTCTGTGCAGTATGGAAAATATGTCTATTTACTTGACATCATGTTGGAGGCGAAGCAGCCTCTAATGATTGCCGGAGAGGCGGGCTCAGGAAAATCCACTCTGTGTAAATCCATGGTGAGTGTCGACAGGCCACACGTCACCCTGCCAGCCGGTGCACCCAACAGCTCCCGAGACCTCCTCACCATGCTGAATACCATCAGAGCCCAGCAATGTTCTGTGGCAACCAAGGGTTCAATCACCAAACAGTCGGGAATGCTTGTGTTTGTGGATGACTTACATGAAGCCACATGCGGTGAGTGAAAAGCATGCAGTAAAATCACTGAAACCATGTGAACATTGATTTGGTATTATTGTGCAAAACGTAACATAAGGAGTCTTTTTGTCTTCACAGATGTGTTTGGGAAGGTGTCCAAGACTCTAGAGGTGCTGCGGCAGTGCATGACAGTCGGAGGGAATCTGACGTTTGACACCTGTCGCTACAGGTTTTTCAGCTCAATGGCCATCAACTGCATGGTAACCTGCTGTGTCTCTGGACTGGGCAGCCACACCAAATTCACAAAGGTTTCCCCTCGTCTCGCTCGTCTTTTCTCCATCTTTGCGCTACCCGGCCTATCTGATGAGGTTATATTTTCAATGCAATCGCCTCGGCTGAAACTTTGGCTCAAGGAAATTGGATTTGGGCAATGTGAAGTGGACATGGCACATTGTATAATTACTTCAACCAAACAACTGTATGATATGATATGTAAGCAATTCCAGCCCACTGTGCACAGCCCATATTTCTTGTTCTCCCCTCATGACTTGCGGAAGGTCTTTCAGGGCATGTACCTGTGGCAGCCACACTCTCAGAGCCCCAGTGCACAGCCAGCTCAGACACACAATAGTGTGCTAAGGGATGGAGCCACGGATTGTCACATAGTTCATGTCTGGATGCACGAGTGCCTACGTACATTTAGTGACAGAATGTGGTCAGATGAAGAAAGGAAAAGTCTTTGCTCACTCATAACAAAAGTAGCAAGAGTGAACTATGAAAGAATGTTTGATTCTTTGTACTTTGGTCGCACAAACACTGAGTTATCCACTCAGCGCTTAGAACCAAGAGATAGTTATGAAGCTACCAATCTTTGTACAAACACATTCCATAAAGACGATGATGAAGCAGCCTCCACATCTCACTTATCTGATGACCTTCTTGGCCCATTTGCAACCTTAATTGGTGATGACGCCAGCCTCGCATCGGGGAGACCAAATAGCTCAGTCTGTAACACTGTAGATTCAAATGATAGTGAGAAGGAAGATGCTCTCTTAAATGCAGCCAATCTTGAGAATGGAGAGGGACTGAGGGTTGACATGGAAATAAAAGCTGTAATGAGTAGGAACTATGCGCACACCCAAGACTCAAGCCAAGGCAATGAGGAAGCATTGTATCCCTATGAAGATGCTAAATTAGCAGACCAATCAAACCTGGCAAAGGTTCAGTCACAAAGTGACACCACAGCGGAGAGTCTCCTCTGCATCCCTCCCAGAACAAGTCCTTTAAGTCATGTGGAGGAATTCATCGCCCAGGCAATTTTCAGCCCTGCGCTTACAGAGGAATTGAAATATCAGAAACATAGACATGGAGTTTTCTACGAGCAGCAAAGTCTTGATATACTCATGCAACAGCTGTCCTCCATTATCAACACAAAGACAGAGGACAGAGAAGATTGTGTAGACGATTCTCATGGGATTACACAGAGATACATGGTGCACAGGCAGAGAGTGCGGCAGCTGGTGCACATTCTGAGAGCTGCATTCATACCGGGAGGCCACGGCACTCTGATCAGCTCAGTCAGAGCCACCGGGCGCAAGACAGCAGTGCGTCTAGCTTCCTCTCTCATGGGCTGCAAGTTGATAGAGGTGGACCGCGGCAATGAGCACAGGTGGCGAGACATCCTAAAACAGGCAGCATGTCAAATTCGAGTGGATGTAGACAGCCTCATCATTCTGGCCCACGAAAACATCAGTGAGACTGTCAGACAAGAGCTACTTGTGTCAATGGACCATGGAACTTACCTGGCACTCTACTCTGATGTGGATGTGAAGACTCTCATCTCCAACGTGAATGCTGGAAAGAGGCCAAGGAGACGCCTCATGGAGAGCCAGGCCCTTGACGAGTAAGAAAAATAAAAAGCTGACTGCAGATTTCAAAATATGAGAGTACTTCAGGCGTTCGTGTAATGAATGAATGAATCATCCGTGAAATTTGTCACATTTTGAAACACCTCTGAATTAACCAACCTCATCTGTTCGGTCCCTTTCAGGCAAAGATACCGGAGTCACTTTCACAAGAACATCCATGTGTTCCTTTTGATACCCTTTGACAGAGTGGAGATGAGTGTGAGTCCTGCACACCGTGCTGGAGAATGGAAAGCAGGCACCTATCATCAGTCTCTTATTTTTTCATTGCATTTTATGTACATTTCCTATTCATGATTGAGCGCTATATAAATTGAATGTTTGTGATTGAAAAGGAAAGATTGTCCAATGGGCACATAAGCATAATCAGAACATTTGTTATCTATTTACTTATGATGCAACTACTCTTACTCTCAGGCACAACTAAAAAGGGCTATAAGCCTGAGCTGCTGTGTGGAGGTCTACCATCCCTGGTCGCACCAGTCTTTGGTGGAAGCTGCTACTGATGCTATCAAACACAGTTCCTACAAAAGTATGTGGATCATAGTGGAAGCATTATATCTGTTTCATTTGTATTGGCTGTGCACTGTGCATGATTTTAAGAAGTCCTTTTGTTTGCGATGCAGTAGAAAGAGAGGGCTCAGAGGTGGCCCTGGCCGTGGCCATGGCAGGAGTCCACCAGTCTGCATGCCAGTATGCATCCGTCCATCTGGGTGCCCTGCCTTTCACCCCACAGACATACGCTGAGTTCATCGGCCACTTTTTTGACCTCTGCAACATCCTGCGGCAGCGAGGCCGTCAGCAATGCAACAGGTATTTGTAATGCAGGTCATCTGTCACTCAACACCTGGAAAATGTTTGCAAAGGCTCTGCTTTTGCAGCACACACCACGCAAGGGCCAGAACTCACTTTCAGCCACATAGTAATTATCGTTTGTTTCTTTCTAGGCTCACAACTGCTTTTGCCCACTTGGACACCATGAACAAAACAGCTCTGCAGCGTAAATTGGACGTCACCAGTCTACAAGAGAAGATTGCAGATATTCAGCAGGTGTTAAGGGGCAATTCCAAAAGGATGCATGTGTTACCACAGTCCCAGTTTTTGTTTGCTCTCAGAGCCCCTTGTCAATGCTGGATCCCTCTCCCATCTCCCATCTCCACTCTGCAGCGTGAGAAGGATCTGGTCAGAGCAATAGATGACGAAACAAGATGCCTGGAGGAGGCCCATCGAAAATGTGCCATTGAGGAAAACAAGCTCTCGTGCCTGCTAGAGCAGATTCGTCTCGCTCAGAAACACGTTTGTCAACTTAATACATATTTAACGGATGTTTTTCTTGAAAGAACATAAGGCTAGATTTGACAAAAGAACTTTTTTCTTGTTTCTGCAAGGCAAGCCCCCTGTTCCTCTCATCTTTCAATATTCTGAAGTACCTGAGCCCATCTGATCTCGAGGAAGTGCGACACTACAGAAATCCACCTGAGGGTGTTGTTAAAGTCATGGACGCCGTCTGTCTGCTGTTCAATCGTCCACCCGGATGGGAGAGTGCCAAATCACTTCTTGGACAAGCCAACTTCTTCCAGGTGTGTGAATAAAGTATGGGACAAATGAATTATTTTATTTTCCATTCTCTATCTGTGTTTTCAAATAGCTGTGATGATAATACTTATTCTTTTTTTAGGATTTGGAGTTTTTTGACTGCAACAAGCTGAGTGATGACCAGCTGCAGCTTCTTGGCCAGATAATTCGTAGTCCCAACTTTGACCCCGAGTCTGTACGGGAAGTGAGCAAGGCCTGCGAGTCCCTGTGCAGATGGGTGCAGGCCATACATGACTTTTCCCGTGTGCAACCCCAGTTTCTTTCACAAGAAGACAAGCAGATTTTGGAAGTGCTTGCCAAGAAGGTACGTAGTCAGCTGGACATGGCGTGCCATCAGGAAAGGCAGGTGTATTGTCGCCTAGAGGAGATCAAGCTTCAGCTGCAGTTGGTGCGCAAACACCTGGAGGAGCTCCTGCAGCAGCTGCGTGAGGCTGAGAGCCTGGAGCAAGAAGCCACCTCAGCCACCGACCAAATGCAGCAACACGTCCGAGCGTGGAGGGCTGCAGCCCAGGTCGGTGAATTTGAGTCAGATGATGCTTTTTGCAGCAAAGACTGCAGCTCCCCTGTATGAATGAGCTCCACCTTAGTCTGAGCTGTGTGACTGTGTTTTCTATTTTTCTCCACGCAGGAGGAGAAATTGAATGACGAAGCCTTGCCCGGAAATGCCCTCATCCTTGCTGCAGTCATCTCTTATTTAGGCTCTTTCAGACCTGATATACGCACGGAACTGCTCAACAAGTGGACAGAGTTATGTCGGACAGGAAGCATTGACCTAAACCCTCACGATCCCAGAGCCTCGTTATTTGCAGATTTGGATGCATCACCTCATCACCACCCACCTGGGTTCCCCATCTTATTATCAGACAAGCTACAGTCACCTTTGTGTCGAGTGCTGGGCTTGAACAAACAGAGGATTCAGGACTCATTATCCACCAGACTCATGGTCAAACTGATCCTGTGGGGCTTCACAGGTGCTAGCGTTCAATGCTGGCCTCTACTGGCAGACAGCCAGTACCACCTGGAAATAATGCCTCAAAGTGAGTGCGCAGCACACACACATCCCAGACACTCATTTTCCACACTCGTGTATCATATAGTTTATCTCCGTAATCAAAAGATGCATTAAATAGTGTCCTCTTGATCGACTGCATCCAATATCAATCAGATCTTAACATGTCATGCATTGACTGAGAATGACAAATAACCGCTGACATGATTATTCCACAGAGAAGAATCTTCGGTGTAATATAGAGGAAGAGTATGAAATGTCAGTTTGTGGTGATGATCCTCAGCTGATGGACAAGATTCACCACGCAGCTGAAAAAGGTGTATTAAGCATGCATTCAATGTTGACCAAAGGTCATTCTGCAAAATCGCTTTGTCATCTCCACAATTTAGGCTAATTTCTCCTTTATTATTAGGTTTAAGGATATTACTGAGTCATGTGGAGCGTGTGACCCCAACTGCAGAGTTTCTGGCCGTATTGGATCGCCGTCCTGGACAGGGTTTTTCAGAGCTCAGGCAGCCTGTGCAACCGCATCATGCCAAGTTCTGTCTTTTCCTCAGCACTCATCTGCCTGTCCAGCTGCTGAGCAGTGGTAAGAAAATCTTGCAAGTCAATACACTAGGAAGCCTTACAAGTTGTATTGAAAAACAAATTGCATAAATGATGTTTTGATGGTTGGAAGATTTTTTGACAAACTGGGCTTTAAGAAATTTAATGATTTCTCAGAATTCAGAAAAGACTAAAAGTCATTACTTAAAGCCCTTTTTCTTACAGCAATCCATCCTGCCATCTTGTCTGTGGTGTGCGTGGTTGATTTCTCGCCGAGCTCAGTTGAGCTGCAGGAGCTGATGCTGACACAGCTCCTCCGTTCGGAGACGGAAAAAGTGGTGATTCAACACTCACGGCTCCTGAATGACAAGTGGTTGCTGCGGGAAAACCTGGTCAAAGAGGAGGTGAAGACGCCAGCATCATAAAGCAAATAATGTTTTCTGTGTTAGACAATGAGGATGATTCTTAACTTGACAGTGCCCTGGCAAAATGTATGTCTGAATCTGTTATTATTGATAACCCTGATGGTATCAATGACTCCAAGGTAAGTTAACATTGTGGCCATCTTTCCAAATAACAACGTATTTAAAACTGCACCATTAGTGCCAATGAGCTGCAATATCTGCAAATTCATCATCATTGCAAAAAAAAGAAAAGCCCTCCAAATTCATCATTTGGTTTTCAGGACATGTAGATAGCGAATCAGTAGTGTGTTGCTGCATATTCATAACGGAATATTGTCATTCTAGGCTGCGCTAATGGACTACATCGTGCAGTCTGACTCTGCACTGCTACAGGATGCAGAGTTTCTGCCGCGTGTTGCTGTTTGCCAAGAAAGTATGCAGAAACTTGAGGCTGAGATTCAGCTGTATGATGAAGAGATTAAGTACCAGGAGTCGCTGCTCACGGGACCCCGAGAGGTGGTCAGGTTGGCTGCTGCCCTCTACCAGACTCTGCAGGAGGTGTCCCGTCTTTCTCCCGCCTATTTCTTCTCCCCACCCGGATTCATTGCTGTAATGTGTGAGGCATTTATGGTAAAGGGCAGATACATAGTGTCCTACAGGAATGGCAAACTGTCTCAGGGCCAAATATCAGAACTCAAACATAGGATGGCAGAACATTTCATCCGCCAATTTCGTCCATGCCTCTCCACAAGCCATTTCAGTGTTCTCAAGCTGCTAGTGTGTTTGACTGTGCTGCAGCACAACCAGCTGTGCTCTGAGGGAGAGAGGGCCGCTTTCCTCCGGGGCATCGTGGACGAGCAAAGTCCTGCCACTGGAGATCACCCCCAGCTCTGTCTGCCCGCCCCCTCTCATTCTGCTACATCCCAACTTTCTCTGCCCAGTTGGATACCCGCTCATCTTCACTCAGAGGTCACCTGCTTGGAGAGGATTCCAGCCTTTTCGGGGTTGATAACCTCTTTGGTCACCTCACCTCAGCAGTGGCAGCAGTATCTGCGCTTCCCCTCAGCCACTGTGGCCGGCAACGTCCCCTGTCGCTCTCACTCTCATCTGTCTCCATTTCAGCGCGCTCTCCTCTGGAAAACCATGGTTCCCCATTCTTTGCAAGCACTGGCTCAGGCCATGGCCGATTGCCACCTGTGTCTGTACGAGAACACAGGAGAAGCTGCAGTCCCTCATGTTACAAACCCAGAGACTCTCTCCTGCTTTATTAGCAGACATGGCGGGCCCATTATCCTTATACTGCCTAGCCCAGGTCCACAGAGAGACTCGTGGACTAGCATTCAACCGCTTCATTTGGTGGAACAATTGGCTCAACGTGCCAGTGCGACTCAGGAGGTTCGGTATTTTTATACCTTTTACAGTTGTATCTGTTATCGTTTAGAGTAAAGGGAAGGATAACAGTAATTGTACTTGTATAAAAAGGTTGATGTTAAATATCCTTGTATTAGAGTGAGGTCAAAGTCATTTCATTTGGAGCATGGTGTGACGTAGAGGCTGTCCTCTCAGCGCTGGATGAGGCCGTTCATGACGGCAACTGGTTGGTGCTGACCAGCCGTCACCCTTTGGACCAGTGGGATGGTAAAATAGTGGCTCGAGTCAATCAACTGATGATCGGGTCAAGCAGTAAGTGGTCCTCCAAGTGATTGATTTTGAATTGGAGGCTGCTTTCAGCACCATGGCCGCCTGTGTTTCTCACTCACAGATTCCATGTTCAGGGGCACCCAGAAGCTTATCCACCCTAGCTTTCGATTGTGGTTTATAACTGAGCAGCTCACCACTGCCTCTCTGCCTGGTAAGTAGACTTCTCTCATCCAAAACATGTAAACGGATAGAATGAGTACATGCATGTGTACAATCTCAGAGCATAAAACAGCACATTGAAGTCCCCCTCGCTGCATTGTTTGGAAGTCTTTGCTGAAGTTTTCCCTTTTCCCCTGGCATCAGTGTCGGTTAGAATGTGTGCCCTCCCACTGGTCTGCAGCTCTCCCTGTGATGTGAAGGAGGAGCTGAGCTGGGCTTTGCGCCAGGTGACATCCACGATTAAATCAGAATCAATGTCAGGATTTTTACCTGAAAACGCAGAGTCCCTCCTGTGCTGTGCTATTCTGCACTCTGTCCTAGTACAGCGACAGACATATGCGCACGTAGGACGGCGGCATACGTACCACTGGTGAGGGAAATATATGAAACAGCAGTCATGCAATGCATTAAAAAGCTCCTAGTGTCAGTTATGAAACAGTTGAATCAGTCCAGAAGACTCTAAAAACATCCTCCTCTTTGTGCTGCGTATTCTTCAAAGGACTCAGGAAGACCTACTTGTGTTGCTGGATGCGTACTCTCACATTGCAAGACTCTGCCAGGACAAGATAAAAGCCCTGCAATGTATAGCAGGTGAGATGCCAAAAACACACACGCAGCGTGTTTTTTATTTTTGCTGTCATCAAGAATTTTCACTATGATCCAAATTTGCATAGAGATGGCTAAATATAAATGTAGTTTCACTGCCCTTTGACCTGTACGCACCCAACCTCTCACTCTCACAGTCAATCTAGTGTACGGGGGAGAGGTGACAGACACTGCAGACTTAGAGGAGTTGGAGAGTGTTGCCAAAGCCTGCCTCAGCACTGCATCGCCTCCGAGGGGCAGCGGACCACATATGCTGTCAGATGTTATTAGCAATACCGGCTGCTATGGTAATCAAGCACCGTCACCACTCACCAAGCACTCTCACTGGACAGACTCTTGGAACTGATTCTGATATTTCCATCATCAGAATTAAGGTTCACGTGTACATTGACACCATGTCACATCCACAGATTTCTCAGAATTGGGTCCACTTTTTGAGCAACGCGTCCAGAATTTGGACCACCTCAGTGACCCCATTCTGTTAGGCTTCGGTGCGGACGTGGATGCTGAGACAGTTAAGACCAAAAGCCAGAACCTCAGCGCACTGCTGTCCAACTCTCAGACACCTCCAAATAAGCTGAGTCCCATCAACACTCTGCAGCAGCTGGCAAAATTGCCTGACTACATCCAGACAAGAGACAGGCTGCAGACTCTGAGATGTCGTCTTACAGAAAAGAGGCACTCTGCAGTGAACAATATACAAGTTGTTTCTGGCAGCTGTCTGCGTGACTTCCTCCGGGTGGAGTGGGAGGATCTGGCTGCTTTAGTGTGCTCACTCCTCTCACAGATACAGAATCCCACTCAGTACCACTGTTCAGCTCTCACTTTTTATCTCAAGGCCTCCAACTTGTCTCGCTTGGAGAGGAGAGCCGAGTTGCTTGGTGCATATCTGTGGGGGGAGGACACCACCACAGATCCCCATGGTGCCTTCCGCCTGTCTGCTTTCAAAAATGCAAAAGGACTTCTAGTGGCACTGATGAGAGATGCCGCTCAAAGTAAACGAAGATATGTCAGTGATGTTGCTTTGCACTTTCAGGTAACGAAAGAGCATTTTTCTTTGAAATAATCTTTACTAGCAGCTGGGGCATTGACACTGTCTTACTTGGAAAACCCTTTATACACTGTTGTGAGAGCATAATAAGTGTTCTCTCTTTTTATTCTCTCTTTTTATTCCAGGTTATGAGTATTCTTTCACCCCCTACCTCTCCTCCTGTGGATGGTGTGTATTTGTGTGGCCTGGAGCTGAGGGGAGCATCGTGGCATGCCCGTCTAGGCGCTCTGCAGGACACACTGTCCCCTCAACCACGCACGTTTCCTTTCCTTACAGTCCAGGCTAAAGTTAGGGGCATCCACAGTGCCCACGATATGTGCCCACGTAAGGCTGCCAGGATGAGAAAGGAGGGCAGCACTGGTGATGCTCCTGTCTATCACTGTCCTCTCTTTGTGGACAGAGAGAGTCTGAGTGAGGCTGATGTGGTCACCACGGTTCCCCTCAGTGCCACTCTCAATCCTGTACTCTGTAGGCTGAGAGGTGTGAGGCTAGTCAGCACACTGTGATTGGAACAGCCGGACCACAGTTACTGTGAAATGCTCAAGCAGAAATACAATTTAGCGTGATTGATATCAACAAACTCAATGTATCTCTGTGTGAATCCTTGCACTTTCACACAAGGTACGTGAAGAGCATATAGCCTTTCTAATGTAATCATTCCTCAGAAATGTAAATTTATTCACTTGTGCACATCATGTGTTATATCGCAGTTGATGTTTGATGAATAAACTTGCCTTTATGTCTTGAGGCCCTCTTGGAGTTTATTTTCTGTGTTACGTACTTATTGAACTGTTTAGGTAATGAGCTGCCAGTGCCTCTGTCCAGCTGTAAATATTACATGCAGATGTAGGACCTGGTGCAGCAAACTAATTGATATAAGTTTTATTTGCTTCATTTCATGTCATACTCAGCTGCAATATTTTGAGATTACAAATTGACTGTGGGTTTGTTTTATAGGTAACATGGACAGGCATCACTACGAAACATTTGAGAAGTTTGGAAACAACACCTTTCTGCTCCATCTTGATAACGGGAGGGCGTAAGTACTACATTAAAGCAACATTGATTTTAGGATTTGTAAGCATCCACAAAATTGAATTTTCTGTCTGTTTTTAACACAGATTTGGCCGTCACAGCAAAGATGAGCCGTCAATCCTGGCGCCGCTAAATCAGTGTTGCAGGTACATTTGCAATCATCACAAAGCTCAGAGGATCATTTTCTGTTGCTGTAACATTCATGTACATGATTCATTCATTCATGGAATTCTATGTAATGAGCAGTGTTGCTATCTCGTGGAAGCTCAGTCTTGTCAAAGGCCACTTTTCAGGCTGTCAGTTAAGATGTTACCAAGGGAGGTTGTTGGTTGAATGTAACTGCACAAACTGGAGGCTAATACCAACACTTCTATCTAGTGTTTATGAAGAGTTAGTGTGAATGTACCATGTTTTGTTTTTCTGTGTTCCCTCCGTTTGGTCTCCCCTCCCCCAGAATTCGTCGCTCCACCTGGCTGCGCCTTCGTCTCCTGTCTCTTCCAGCATATCGCCTCAGTGACGTTATGAGGGCCTCATTGTCACGTGACCCTCTCTTCAGTGTGGCCCCACTGCTGTCAGAGCCGCACCTCGCTGCTCTCGACCGCCGTTTGGTGACTGTGCTGCAGACTGTAAGTCATTGCCAAGAGAATAAGACTCCCGGTCACGAAGTCATCTATGAAGACATTCCAGATTATAAAGAGGTGGATTCTTCTGCTGAACATAACAGTCAGAGAATCTTTGTCTCATAAGAAGTGTATTTTGATTATCAAGTACAACACAACAGATGTAATTTGTCACCAAGTTATACAGTATTATGTAGGTTTATGCATTCAGAATGATTAAACAATGTTGATTTGGCCAATGCGGATTGAATGGGGCGTGTGCAAACTGTGTTCATCTACAACAACAGTTTCAAAGGTGTATCTGCATTCATGTTCATAGTTTGGAACATTTTCTTACAAAGACAATTTCGTCACAGTGGCTGTAAGTACTAGACTTCCTCTTTTTGCACCAGCTGTTGACCCTCTACCTCACAGGTGTCAAACTCAAGGCCCGGGGGCCAGATGCGGCCCGTTGCATCATTTTATGTGGCCCCCGATCAGTTGAGTGACTGTTTCTCCTTCATTTAAACATGCATTGACCCACAAACTACATCCCCCAAAATGCACCTGGATCATGTTTCTGGTAATGTGTGGTAAGGCTGTGCTGGTAAAGCTGTGCACTTTTTAAAATGTCAAACACCAATGCAGCCAAGTGGGGGAACCAGGTTGTTGACTTATTGATTGATTCATTGATTCATTGATTGATTCATTAATTCATTGATTGATTGATTGATTCATTGATTGATTATCAACTGATGAGTGTTGATTAAATCAGGTTTCTTTTCCTGATACAAGGATCTGCGATACAATAATAGCAAAGATCTGACACACTTTTAGATCTACGTAAATGGGATGTTTGTTAGTTGAATAAGTAAAAACAAATAAATAAGTAAAAATTAGATATTTCTAAAGAAATAGTTACATTTTACATCAAATTACATTGTAGCGCCATAATGGTGGCCCCTTGAGGGCCACTGCCATGTTAAGGTGGCCCTCGGTGACAATAGAGTTTGACACCCCTGCTCTACCTGTTGATGCATACTTTCACAATCCTGCTTTCTGATGCTACCTGCAGGGGTCACCACAGCTCACCGAGGACACGAAGAGTACTTCGTATCCTCATCTGAAAGACATGATGTCCTCATGTACTCTAACACTATGTCCGCTCCATCTCCCCTTTCTGTGATGTATGCATAGCAAATGCTTCATCTGGTTATATTTACCAAGTACAGTACATGCTGAGATGTGAAGCTGTGATGATTTTGGGGTGCTTTGCCTCACCCAGGTGGAGGCTTTCCCCTGGGTGTGAGTCCAAGTCACAGCTAGTTGGGTAGCTGGCTGTCCTCATCCTACTTTCCTTTCATGGCTCCCATCAATAATTCACCCTCCCCGGCCATATCGATGGCATACGCTGCCTTTTCTCTTCCCCTCGCCCTCTTGCGACGTCTTTGAAAACAGCTGGTGACACGGGGAGTAAAGGACTAATTAACGAATGAGAAGGAAAAAAAGCACAGGGGGGAAGAGCCACCGTCCTGCCAGACCGGTGTTATCGGTCTATGGGGCACGGGATCACAGTGAAGGTGACTTTCACTGTCTGAAAACCCTGACACATACGGGGCCTGCCTACGGAACTGCTTCCAAAATTTTGGATGGGAACATTAAGTGTTTGCAGAGCTTTGCTCCTTTTTTAAGGCCCTTTCTGTGTACTTTTCAGGGCCACTTGCCCCACAGCTGTTGTCTTTTTTGCCCATTTCCTTTGACTTGAAGTTAATATTTCTTCTGGTCAGAATGTCAGCAGCCAGCAGTGACCAGCTACACAGATCAACTTTATCCATCTACTCGGTGAGTTTGATTTTCCCTTGAATGATGTTGATGCTACCAGTGTGTTGACCAGCGTTCCTATCACGTCAGCGTAATTCCGATTTGTGCTGAGCCCATAGTCGAGTGCTGATTCGTTTTATGTGTGTGTTCGCAAAGCACCTGATGGAGCACTTCAACCCGGGACTGCAGCGGCTGGTTGCTCTTGGAAACAGTTATGTCAATGCTTTCCAAGGTGAGTGAGTGAGTGATGACAGCTTGAATGAATTGTCAAAGACAAGTGTCATTGGTTGAACTAACTTGATGATGAGATGCATAAACTGGGTGCATGATACTGAGAAATGGAAAAAATGGCATTATTGGATGCATTTGGCCTCAGGCAGTTTGTGAGCCATATGCAGAGCCTGGCAGCAGCAAGAATTATCTGAATTGTGTTTCATAGACATGAACAAGCATTGGAGTAGAATGCTTAGAATGACAACAAACACGTTCCTTTCCTTGCGCATGCACAGATAGAGAGAGAGAAGCTATTTTCCCAAAGAAGCAGCCCACTGATGGAGGATAAAACTAGGCGTTTATTAAGGGTAAACTCAAATGTTTTCCTGCACTAAGCCTGGGACTTAATCTGTCCAGGCGTCCCCATCTGTGTCACTGCAGCCTTTATCATGCATGCTGTGCTGGTAATTGGGTAAGCAGCATTTATGATTAATGCCCCTCTCTACCTGAAAAAAGCAAGCACAGCCGTCAGTCCCGGGCCGAGCGGTCAGCACCGTAACCCGAGCGGCGTTGGCATGGCCCAGTTCCTGGACAGAAATCACGTATCATATGTCGTCGGGATCCTTGTTTTAATCTAGCTAGTGAAGTCAGCACAGAGGCAATTACGAGCCGAGCTGCTAATAGGTGTATAATGTTGAAGTCTTCGACTTGTGTGTGTTTTGCTTGGAAGCATTGGCTGTTTGCAGCGAGGCCTACTTCAGTGCTGTGGCAAAGATGGGAGACCAGGCGCTACACACACTATCGTCTCGTTCTCTTGGTAAGTGTGTGTGTGCTCAGCGGTTGTGGCTGAGTATTGACCATTTCTATGACCACTTTCACAGCATTCAGGTTTCATGGATTGCATTTATTGGTTGCAAACGACTTCCTTCCAATTGCTCAGGCACGTTTACATCAAGCATCCCACTTTGAACACAGCTGCACCCACCTCACGGCAGACACACAATGACCCTCAGTAACCTTTAGTCAGTATGTATGTCCTGTGTGCAGGTGCGTGCCTAAGTATTTTCCAGGGCTCACTTCACTTTCTCTCTGACCCTAGGGATAGTGCGATAGCATTGTTAGCTTTAATTGGCACCAGGATAACTCATCCCTATTCAAGGTGTGTTGGCCCATACATTAGGCCAAGCGTTGCGTGACTTGCGCGGTTCAGCTAAGTTGACCAGCGGAGAAGGTCGAGGAGCCACACTGTGACAAGGGCTGTCTCCAGTGACAGAGCTTGAATTATTCATCTCGACAGTCTTTCAGCCACATTCAGTTCATCATGCACACCCACAACCAATAACAGCAGACAAAAGCAGGGACACCCACAATGCTAAGGCTAAGCTAATTTTGCATCAATTTACAGTTTGGTAAATTTAGCGAGAAACACAATGAGATGTTTAAGCAGATACCGAGGGCTGTGAGGTTGTGTCCAAAGGTTTCCTATTTCTGCTGACCAACATCTTTGTGTGCTTAACAGGGGACGTCTTGATCCAGATTTCAGAGACGCAGAGGAGACTGACGGCAGAGATGGAGGGTGTGGTCAGTACTCCCCTCTGTCTTAAATCAAGGTTTCACCGTCTTGGTTCGGCTGTAAATGTCTCGCTCTGTGACAGCTACGCTAACAAAAGCGTGAATAGAAAGTCAGTCAGAGTGGTCAGTAAACACTGATGGCAAATTTAAAGCAGAAATGTTGCCGCCCCTGAGGTGTCTGGCTCCTTTCATCTCAATACATAATGTGTCACTGCAGCAATCGATTTATCGTGAGTCTTTTGTAGAAAGTTATTTAGTTAGTTGTAACTTTAAAAATGTAGTTATTCTGAAGTATCTGGACCATAAAGCTAAAGCCCTGTCCTGGAATATGCAGTGCCACTTGGTTTGTGTCTGGGACTGAGAAGTAATGATTTCAACCATTGTAATTCCAGTATATTGGGATTTATTTATTCTTTAATCAGTTCAGGCTTTTCTGTGCAAGAACCTCAGAGAAGCAGGATTAAACAGGATTATGTGACTCTCTTGGATAAAGCGCTTAATCAGTGGCCAATCAGATTGGACTCTGCAGCGGCACTTTGAGAAGCAGGTCCTGCTGGCCCTTCACCGCCAGGTGATTAAAATTCAGCACAGCACTCCAAACCCTTGTGCTCCATTGCTTTGGCATTTGTTGGTGTGAATAAACAAAACATGGACTCTGATTAAAAAATAGCTCAAGCATTGAACGCATTAGCATATAGATGTAGACCAACAACGCAACCTTCTCGGCACTAGAAACGTCTGTTAGTGTAAACTCTGGGTTTGTTTTCCTCCGAAATGCATCCTCCTGAGGAGACTTCTTTCTTTTTGTCACAGTTCCGATGGTTCCAAGTGGAGGTGCTACAAGCTATGGAGAAGAATGTCAGCCTGGACGAGGAGTACATCGATGTGAGTTTCCTCAGACCCGTAGATGTTGCTCTGTATTAAGGAATGAACAGTTTATGTACAGCAAAGTATCGTCAGGAATCAGTGGAAGATGATGCTCCATTATGTAATATAGGATCACTTCCTATAAAGGTGTACCTACTCTAGCTGGAACTGAAATATTATATCAGTTTGATAGATTCACCAATACTGAAATGAACGTTGGCTGTGGTACATTTTTTAACAGAGCAGATTTTGTTTTTTGTTGATGGGGAACAACCACACGCAATCAGTTGCTGTTAAGATTTCCTCCAAAACACGATTCGCAACACCGACTTGCTCCAGCAATGATGTAAATATGTGAAATGAAAGCTTACTGCCCAAGCGAGGGCAGTCATCCAAGGATGCCGAGGGTGGAAATGAAGCCAAGCAGCGTAAATGTTGAAGGATCAATTTTGCCTGCAGGGAAGTCGTCGAGTTTATGAGCTGGAGGTGAGGAACCAGGCGGAAGCCTTGGAGAAACAGCTCAGACGAGGAGCCTATAGAGACTCTCTGGTAATGTCAATCACATTGCTTGACACTCACCGCACCACTGTACGTGTGAGTATGCCTACTGATGTGCGCATGTGTGTGTGTTGGCAGGAAAACAGTGAGTACATGGTGTACTTGAGGCAGAGCCAGCAAGATATTCTGAAGGAGGAGGAGAGGAGGTATCGTTTCCTGGCAGAGAAACACTGTGGCCTCACACAGTCGCTGCTCTTCCTAATAAACAAGGTGTGCTCACACACACATACAGGACACATACAGTACTGTGCCACGTGTCAAAAGTTGGACCTGGAGAAAAGTCCATGGATAACTTCAGGCTTTTTCTCTGCATTTTGGTGTCACCCCAAGATGAGAGAGTGCTGAAAAATTGCACATTTTCTGCAAATGACTCAGGTGGTTGATGGCCATTTAGGCAAACTTGATGTCTTGGCATCAGTGATGCCTGTTTAGCCTTTTTATTTCCTTCATGTGGCAGAGTGAGTATTGTTGAGGAAATGTTTCTGCTCATTTGGCTGCTGCTCCATCAGGTGAAGTTATTTTGCCCTGTTGTTGGTTTTCAGACTGGTTCTTCACTCCAACAAAAGGCAGATGGATGGAAAGAGAAAGTAAATGAGACCAGGAGCTCCAGGCCCCGAACTCCCACCCATGTGGACCAAGAGGTACAACGCTTGAGATATGCCTTGACTAGGGATGTCCGATATTGGCTTTTTTGCCGATAACCGATATGCCAATATTGTCCAACTCTCAATTTACCGATACCGATATCGGCCGATACCGATATGTGCGCCGGTAAACGCTTCAGGAGCGCATAGGCACTATTTCAGTGTAACGCAAACATTATTGTATTTTTATCGGTTTTTATTTTATCGGTTTTAAAGCCAAAAAATCCGATACCGATATTACATTTTTATGCTAAAATCGGGTCGATAATATCGGTGGGCCGATATTATCAGACATCTCTACTTCTCAACATCACGTGTAACTGTAACTTGAAGTGAAGGTCTCTCTAACCTGG
>OMPJ01041665.1:0-29662 GCA_900312935.1 Carapus acus
CCTGGTCTGACATCCATGTTGACAGAAATCGATGTCCGCGCCCATCCGTCAAAGAAGGAAGCAGGATTGTAGTCCGGGGCAGCGGGAAGTAGAGAGATGGGGCCCGGGGCGGCGTGTCAGGGCCGCGGCCTCGCTTCCCAGGCCGCCAGGCAGCGCCCGCAGCTTCACCCGGAGCCCAAGCCCATCGAGCGGCTCAGCAGGCGGCGCCGCTCCAGGTGCAACACGGCCCGCAGCTCCACATGCAGACGCTCTGACAGCTGCATCTGTCGAGTGCCGCCCCCGCTGTGCCTGTGCTGACGGGGGAATGAGCGCTGTGATGTGCGGCCGGCTGGGTACGGAGCGCGGCCCGGTTCTTGCCCGCCCCACCTCTCGCCTACTGGGCCCTGTAGTCCATCGGTTGACCCTGTTGTTGTTGTTATTATTATTATTACATTTTATCATTACAGCTACCGATCCGTTCCATAAACTGGACAGATTGTTGATCAGTATTTTGATTGACAGGACTTTTGTAAGTGAGTGTGTGGGTGAGTGAAAGGCCGAAATGTGTCTTTTCCTCTGTGTGGGGCAGCCGGCTGGTCTGACGGAGGGCTGCGCCCCCTGCTGTGGGTTGCCAGGGTCGCTCCCCCACCCCTGCCCCAGCAGTCAGCAGAGGAGAGGAGGATGTTCACACACACATCCTGTCTCTGCACGTCGGATTTAATCTCCCAGTGTAAAATGTTCCACTTTGACTTCAGAGTCCCTCAGAGAAACCGACTCAAGACGAGTTGCGTCCCTTTCCAAAGAGTGGCGGTGTGAGTGCCTCCCGCATTCAGGTGCATGTCCATCGAGCAGCAGCATGTCCCCACTGAGCACTGCTCAAACACATAGCGCCTGTGCTCCCTGTGGGACACACACAAAAATTAGGTTCGTTCTGGGGTTGTGGGGTTCCACGTTTGATTTGGAACCCGGAAAGTCAAAATCAATGATGATATGATTGATAATGATTGATAATATGATAAATCAAGCGTGTATACATATGCATCATTTATATTTTGTTCTCTCAAACCAAGATTGCAGGTATTAACCAGGTCAGGAAGACATTGGAACACAATTCCTTCAAGTTTCCTTCACGTAATGCGCATTTCAAAATGTTATTAAATTCTCTATCATGTGTGTACCATCAAGTGTACACAAAAGTGTCCAAGATCACAAGTATTCTCCTCTCGCACAGATGCAGAGGGCGGAGAGAGGAATGATGGGGAGACAGACAGAGGACATGCTCACATTTCATTCCTGTAGTCGGAGCAGTTTGAGTCGTCAGACGGTGCGTCAAACCGACAAACCATCAGCCGGACGAAGTCGTTGCTGCAGATCAGGTTCGTGTTCGTTTCCTTCATCTCTCCTGTGAGGGTGACGTCAGCGCATCAACAGAGAGGACTCGCGGCCAGTTTGGGGACTTTATGGACAAAAACCACTTACCGGAGTCGAGGGCTGGACATGACAGCGGTCCGAATACGATCAGTGGGGACAGGAACAGCCACCGAGCCCTGGAAAACAAACCGGGAGTTCGCCTCATTCAACGAACCGAAACCGGGACACCACCGAGGAACTGTGAGTCCGGAGGGGGTCTCACCATGGCGCCATGCTAAGCCCGAGCAGGTCCTGGGATCAGGGCTGTGCGTCCATCAGGCAAAGAAGTGGACCTCCGTGCGTTCAAATCTAACTGAGTGATAACGAGACAGCAACACTGTGTGTGTGTGTGTGTGTGTGTGTGTTCTTCTTGCCTCCAACATTCGAGGAAGTTCAGCCCATCTGTGGAGCCGTTTTCCCCAGAAAAACGTCAGCACACGCCCGCCCCGAAGAGGAGGAGGAACAACAACAAACGCGGGACTGGCAAACCGTCACCCTGGAGCATTTCAGCGCCGAACCGAGAAGCACCGCCCATAAAGACACAAGGTGTCAACATCTGCCGTCACGGGGACGAAGAGTAAGTTAGAAAGAGAAAGTAAAAATCAGTCGTTGTACACACACACACACACACAAACACACACACGCGAAGATACGAAGATCTAGTGCCGCGTAAATGGGACCATCTACCGGAACTTCATGGAGAACTTCTGTCCTCCATGGTCAGACGAGGTGGCCCCGCGGAAGAGGACGGATTTCCAACTGTCCCTCTGTTGGCTGACTTGGCGGGATACATATACATTATATCATATAATGACTTAAATACAATGACAAATTCATGGTGATTAATCGTTATTGATTAAAAAAACATCGGCTAGGGGTAACAAACGTGAATAAATAAATAGATAAACAAACAAACACATGTGTACATACATAAACCTGAACAAAAATCGAGCCAACAGAAGAACATCACGAAGTTCTTACTTATTTATGAAGGCCATTATTATGATAGTGCCAGAGCGGAAATGGTAGCCTGCTGTCTAATTGGTGATCAGCTGATTAAAATGTCTCGCGGTCACGTCGATAAATCACGGCAGTTCTCTAAGGTTTGGATCGCGCTGAGGCGACTCGACAAAAACGGTAAATATCCCGAATTAACCCTAAACATTAAGCGTCGACTAAAATTCTTGCTTTTTTTCGTCCAGGCGTGCATTTCTGTTTCCATAGCAACGTGGGTTTTTAACACAAGGTTGCATTTTGTTTGTTCCGGCCGCATTTGTTCAGCCCAATTCAGTAAAAATCAGTAATGTTATCTCCCATAGAGCTGCACACAAATTCTTTGCTTTTTACTCTTCTTCTTCTTTAAATTTTCTTCAGTTTTTATCACTTTCTGCCTTTGTGTGCGTGTCGCTAGGCAGAGCAGCAGCTGTAGGTGACTGGTGCAGCGCTGTTTGACTACAGGGCGCTTGCTCTTGGTGCCTGTGGCTGCTGCTGAGCGTGTGAAATATCAATTTGCATAGTTAACATAATTCTTGTCCTGGCCATGTTGCTAGATGACCGAGTTGTGGCCTTACGAGAAGTCTCAATACCCTCAGCTGGAGACACCACTGTGATCAGTCAGGTATGTGTGTGTATATATAATGATAGCAAGCAGTAATGAGAGCAAGCAAACTCAAAGCTCTGTACTGTTAAGCGAAAGAGACAAAGATTCTAATTCTGACTGTGTAACACTGTGAAATATTGTATCATTACGTGTTATGTCGTACCAGATCATCTCCAGTGCCTTTGGACTGAACTCTACTGATGTTGTTTTGAAGGTAAAAACAACAAACTATTTTACACCAACACCTCCTTACAATGGCGAGAAACTGTGCTGTAATATAGCGGCCAATTAAATGAAGTAAAATTGTAATCTTTTGTCAACCATCTTTACAAATACCTCTTGTGCGATTGGAATAAGTCACCACAAAATGCGGTGACCCCCCTTTTTTTTTCTGTTTCCAGATAAGGAACCACCATGGACGCCTGTTCCCCCTGAACAGCTCCATCCCTGCTAACAGCAAACACATGTAGGTCACCTTCCTCATAGCAATTCCCAGTGTCATCAACATGTTCAGACATTGAAATGTTGATGTGTTTTGTGTGTTGTTTTCACAGACCACATGTGCTTGAAGTGGCCAAAACCTTCCAGCATGGTGAGAACCGATGTGCTTTCTGCTGTGAAAATTCTGATTGGAAATGTCGTGGCCTGAACACAACACTGTTATTCTTGGAAAGAAAATGAAGTTTTGCTTGTTTTCTTCCCAGTGGATCCCATGCCAAGGGTCATTCCAGTGTCTGTGATCAGCAAGAGCCTGAGGACCAGGCTGCAGACGATTGACAGGAAGGTATGGCACCGAAACCTTGATAAGTAAACACAGGAGGGTCAGTGATCGCACAGCAAAACAAAGCTAAAGGAGGGGCCTCAGGCTGAACTCCCCACAAAGTGTTTGTGGACACAGGTAAGTTATTCCAACAGAACTGTGTCTTTGCAGATTCAGAGACTAGAGGAACTTATGCCTCAGATCAAACTGAGACGCCATGAGAAGCTTAACCAGGTATCTCCACTTTTTATAGTTAAGAATCTGCTCTGTTATTCTGAATGGCATTCTGAGAGTATGTAGTGTGACGCTTAATGTGTATCTGAAGTTTTGGTCATGATGGGTATAAACAGTTATGTGTTGCTCATGCCATACACACACACAAGCCCCCCGTCAGTCTGATGTTCACATGTTTGTCCCATCTCAGGACATTGAATGTCTGAACCAGAAACTGAGGTTCCTCCATGGGAGATTGCAGGTGGGTCAGAAATGTCATGTCACTGGCAACAATGGAAAGATCAAATTTGATAACATTCCACCTGAACTTATGCATTCATAAAAGTTATGGTCTTTCCCCAAATTTTTGTTGCAGCATTTCATAACTTCAGTCTTCTAGTATGAGCTTGTTTGTCAAGTCACCGTGCTTATAGTTAATATGATTGTAGTTGTTGAAAAGTCTGGCTGACCATGCTGCTGTGTTGCAGGTTGCAGACGCTCACAGCTGGAAGGGGATGCTGACTCGAGCCCCTCTGTGGTAGAACAACATGTCCAACCTTTTCTCAAGAGGCTTCAAGTAACCCAGTGTTAAAAAATGTCTGAGTAGTAACAGTAGCAGTTCAGCTCTGTGGGACACTAGTTGATTGCTTGATTAAAATGTGACCAGCATGTAAAAAATGAAACTTTGCATAATTCACCCTAAATACTTCAATAAACTGTTGGATTTTATGAAGGAACGGAGACTTTTGTAATTTTTCATTCATAAAAAGTGCCCGAGATACCCCGGAACCACGTAATCAGAGTGCAGGATCTCATCGGACAGCTAACAGTGTCGCACAGTCTAATGGCGGCTGTTTTGATTTACGCGGAGACGCCCGTCGTAAACAAGAGTAATGACACAATGGGTTAGTCCTCTTACGTGTCTCAACATTTCAAGTCAGCAAGCTGCTGCGATACGTGGTCCGCCCGCGCAACTCATTTGAATTTGGGAGAATGCTCCACGAAGCCGTGCGAACCAGATGACCAGGTCCGTGGCCGGGCGAGGGTCCCTGTCCGCTGGCTGAATGTCCGTCCGACGGGTCCTGGTGGACTGCGCCGTGCTGGCTCTGCAGGATTCCTGCGTGTTCTACCCGTGCTGCAAAAACTGCGTCTCCAAGATAGGACCTGCCCAGCGGGACACGACGAGGTAAAAACGAAACATATCAGTTTGGCATGGAGAAACACGTGCCTGGAGTTCCTATGGCACTACACACACGCGCACACATGTCGTCACACATTTCTCGGCCTGTATTTTCTGTCCTAGATGGGAGTGTTGGAAATGTGGATACAGCTGTGTGGGGACAGAGGTGGACCACAGGTATCGCCTGTCCCTCCAGGTGGCCCGGGACAGCCACATCTTTGGAGTAACTGTATTCGGAACGTGCTTAAATCCACTCTTTGGAATTTCTGCCAGTGGACTGCAGAGGTTCGTGTCACACACGTTTTTATCTTTAACAGCACTGCACAGTGTCTCCTAGCCTTTTCATGTACATGGTGAAGCTGTTTGTGTACTTTTCTACGTTGTTGTAGGCTGGTTGAGGTGGAGGGCGAGTCGGTGCAGATGCCAGCCAGGTCTGCGTTGCTGGTCAGGGCTGTAGAAGACTGTCTCCATGGTAGACATTTTAGTTTTGGGTTTAAGGTAATTAAACACATGGAGTCACTTTATGGAACACTACCACTCAACACCGTTTCCTGTAGTGCATCATAGAGGCAATTCTTAGCCTTGCATGAAGAATGGGGCTTTGCTTATTTACACAGGAGATAGTTGATTTGGCCTTGGCAGAAGTTGTTAGTATTTGGACTACACCATTTAATGTAAACTTTGTGTAAAACAGCTTATGGGCCTGTTTTTTGCCTGGGGTTTTTAGTTTAACCTTACTTAATTTGTGTTTTTCTGCTCTTGTTTATGGGCCAGCTGACTGATGCAGGATGTGAGCCATGGCTCCGTCCCACCGCACCCGGCTCCGTCAGCAACGATCCTGTCCAGCTCATCGCCAGCCAGATGCTCCTCCCCGTGGCTGGCGGCCTGGCAGGCTGCACAGTGATCGCCTGTTACCGGATGCTTCTCCAAAAAGCAGCAGAGTGTGAGCAGGAGGCAAACGCATCAACAGTTGTGCTGCTCACACCTCGTCACCCCTCAGCCAGCAGCTACACCGAAGTCTGTGTCCCCGCCTCTGTGCGACTGTCACGATCACTACAAAGGTGAAATAATTCTTGTTATTTAATGGTCTTTGGGTGATATTTAATCTGTGTATTCTATGTCATTATGACTATTATTGGAGGGCAGACATGGAGCTGTTTTCATCTGTACAGTGTCCTGCCAGCAAAATCATTACGTCCGCCGTATTATATTTCATACAGAGCTTTCCATGTTCTTCAAATAGAATGAACAGTTTTACCTTGTCTTTTCCTGATTTATCTTAATTATCCCCATTCATCACGCATATTCTACACAGTATCTTATTTAGACCTACCCTAACCATGAATCTTTAATCGGAATCGATTTTTGTGCCGTGCAGTTAATGAGACTGCTGGAAAGAAAGGTTGGTTGGAGCAGAGAGGCGCCAAGGTGCCAATGAGTCGATTTTGCTGACATCTGCTGGTAGAAGTGCAAAGTGCAGGTTTAGTTTTCAAGGACCCCCACATAAAGACGTCATTGATTGTATTTTTGTGTTTACACATTACATTTTCTATATTCTACATTTGTTTTGACAGCCTTTACTGCCATTTCATTTCCTTCAGTTCATTCAGGTTGACACCCAAATCAAAGTAATTGTTGTTTACTGTCGCCACTGCACTATCACTTGACTGCTGCCTTTTTTCTGCTCATAGGTTGCGGACCCTCAATAACACACTCAGCCCCACCCCACCCTGGGAACAGTCTTTGCAAGTGGTCACCTCCTCGGCAGAACAGGACGGAGGCTGTGACACTCAGGACAGTGCAGAGAACAACAGCAGACTGGGGGACAAAACTAAATCCCATTGTACAGAATTAGGCTCCTCACAGACACCCAGACCGAGGAGGAAAAGAATGTCTTTGTCCTCTCCTTGTGTGGAGCCCAGGTCCTCCCCCAGCTGCAGCTTTTTTAGTGCAATCCTCGACCCCATGGCTGATGGGAGGAGTGGTGGAAGTATGTCCTTCCAAGACAAAATGTCCATCCCGTCTCCACGTGGCCATGGGCCTTTACCCCTCAGCTGTTGGCCGGTTGGCTCTCCAGGAACATCTCTATCAGAACCGCTTGCGTGGGAGGAGATGCCTTTCTCTGAGTCATTGGGAGAATTTTTTCGTGACGAAAACAGCGACTTAGACACAGTTTGCAAAACAGACAACCAGAGAGAAAAGTCCATACATGACCCTGCTGCTCGACAATCACAAATCGAGAACCTGCCAAATGAATGCGTCCCTGTTGATGAGTGTAAGTCACGGTTTACACACAGCAGCCGCAGCGGGATGGAGCTGGTGGATATCACCAATATTTCACCTCCAACACACAAGAACCCTGCAGGAGATGTGTGTGAGCATGAGGAGGATGAGGATACAGAGTCTCTTGCTGTCAGAAAGCTGGAGACACAAAACGATTGCTTAGAGGAGAATCTCTACGATTATTCAGCGGACCTGTTCAGTGGCTCAGCAATGGCCGACTCCAACGCCGAGACGCTCGGGGTGGACACGGATCCCAGCAGGCGGACGTCCGGCGAGCACAGAAACAGACTGCAGATGCTGCACCTGGCTGTCACGCCAGACACACGGGCTCCTCGCAGGGATGAATTGGCAGCTGCCAACCTGATCCAGCAGGATTCGTCGCAGCCGCTCGACTTTTTCCCGTCCTCCCAGTCCACCCCTGTCGTGAAGGAGAGCACTGGCATCACAGCCTCTGCACGTGCACACGTGGCTCGGCGATTTGCCAACAGACAAAATCTTTTTCCTGAAAATTTATGTCAACAGGACAACAAAACTCCAGCTAGGAAAAAACACAGTTTGGTGGCGTTGCGTGGACGGTCCAGGGTCAAAGGGTCAGCGGGGAGGACGCTTCTCAAATCTGACTCCACTGCAGTTAATGTAAACGTGTGTGATGGTGAAGACTGTGACACTTTTGTCCCTCCCTCAGCTGCTAAGACACAGTGGGTGATGTCCCGAAGGAGACGATGGAGCTCTGGGTCCTCCCCGGGCTTCGACAGGCAGCACCCACTCTCCTGTAAAAGGAATCTGTTGGCCCCCATCGCCTCACCAGTAGCGCGTACTCAAACGGAGCACGCTGCCGCAGGCCGGTCATGTGACCTCAGCAGGCCTGTAGAGGGCGGTGTGCATGGCAGTGTGTGTGGGGACGGTGGTGAGGACGACAAGGAGGAGGAGACGCGTGATTGGTCCAGAGATCTATTTTCTGACTCAGGCTGAGAGTTTTAGCACCAGATTTAATGACAAATTGAATGTTTGTGTCTTGTCATGAATTTGATTGTCACTTTTATATCATCAGATCCAATTGGTCTCTACACATATTTACTATTGCACAAATTGTGTATTGTCCATTTGTAAGACATTTCATTACCGTGTAATGTTTGAGATGAATCAGTCAGACGTAGACATTAATAGAGATGTCATCGACAGACATTTTAACTTTTAATTGCTGTTTCGATTTGTTGGTTGTAGTTGAGCTATTCTATCAATTTGCAAATTAGCACCCTAGATTGTTAGTCCTGAAGTCATAACATTGATATTGTGACACTTTCCAGCTTGTAGTCACTTAATTGCAAAGCCTTTCTTAAGAATGCTGGGATTTTTTAAGCCGTTATCACTAGAGATGTCCGATAATATCGGCCCACCGATATTTTCGGCCCGATATTAGCATAAAAATGTAATATCGGTATCGATTTTTTTGCTTCAAAACCGATAAAATAAAAACCGATAGAAATAAAGTAATGCTTGCGTTACACCGAAATAGTGCATATGCGCTCCTGAGGCGTTTACCGGCGCACATATCGGTATCGGTTGTTATCGGAATCGGTAAATTGAGAGTTGGACAATATCGGCATATCGGATATCGGCAAAAAAGCCAACATCGGACATCCCTAGTTATCACTCATCTCCGCTCAATGCAGCGCTCCCAAAGAGAGACTGTCTCACCTACAGTGTCCTCACCCACCATAGCCCCTCCTCCTGTGTGTTTTCCTGGGAAGACCCGCCTCCCTCTCCTGCAGGTAGAGAATGCGTGTGTGTGTATGTGTGTGTGTGTGTGAGGAGGTCGCCTGCTCACCGGATCACCGACTGTTTAGCATTGCATCGTACTGGCATGCAGCTAGTGTAAAGCTTGGCATGTAATGCGTGTGTGTGTGTGTGTGCCCTTTGCAGACAGCCAAAGTATTCTGGCTGTATTTGCCGTGGCAATAAAAATAGCAAATATAACTACGAGTGTGAATTGATGATTCGTGCCCTGAAGACTGTGAGCAAGCTTAACTATCCAGCCTCTTTATTTTGGGTCAGGACTTAATGATGTGATGTTGCTACTGTTTCACCTCATTGAGAAATTATATCTTCAGCTATCAACACATTTAAATTGGTGCCTCACATGCAGATGCTTGACGGTGTTATTTCACTGTAACATTGCATTTGAAGAGTCACTTAATTCCTCCTGATCTTAAACCTGCTTTGCACAGACTCAGCAGCATCCTGGGAGCCCTCCTCCTCCTCCTCGTCTGAGCCTCCTGTCTATCCTGTCTCCCCTCTGTCCCCCGTTTGACGGGTATATCAATCATGTGGACACGTGGCATACTCGGTAAGTATCTTAAGGACCATGGCCTTGGATGAATTACAAAGCAAATTCTGCACATTTCACAGCTTCCAAAACAAGTTTTAGAGCTAAATGGAAACACTTTGTCGCTTTCATGCCAAAACACATAAACTGAACGTATGGATGGTGTTCAGGTCTCCTGAGGTGTGTGATGGGTGTGCTGACTGGACACTGTGTTTCCATACCAAGCGAACAGTGTGTGTGTGCGCCTGTGTGGCCCTCGCATAAACACGCTGCCCGTGTCAGACTGACCTCTGACCCCATGCCCAGGGGTCAGATGTCGGCGCGGTGTTGGTGCATTGTGTGAGTACACGCTGTCCTGCCTGGTGAGGGAACATTAGGCTCGTGGTCATGGTAAGTGAGTGTTAGCGCCAGATTCTTGCCAGGCTCAAGTTAAAATTCTATTTTTGTCACTAGAAGGGCTTTTGCAATCTCAGGTCTTCCCCAGTTTTGCCCCAGTGGCTCTGAAACTGTGCAGAATGTGTGTGATTGTACACGCAGGCAGGAAACATCGAACATGCAGTCACTCCTTATAAGGCCTCATGTCGTTAGGTAGCAGCAAGTCGGTCAGTCATGGAAAACAGTGATTCCTCTTTTTATTAGAGTGACACCTTGCTGTTTGACCTTTAACATCACTACCTGTTTTTTGTTTTTTGTTTGTTAATTTTTGGTGCATTTCACATCTTTTTTCATTTTGTTGTACCATGCCAGGAGCACACCGATTTCTCTTTTTATTAGAATGACACTTTTCTGTTTTACTTTTAACTTGGTTGTATTTTTTTGGTGCGTTTCACATCTTTTTTATCTTTTTTTTTTTTTTTTTTTTTTTTTTTTTTTTAACCATACCAGGAACACACACAAATACAGAAAAATGAGAAAAATGAGTATTAACAGCGGTGTTAAGATCTGATGCCGAAAGAGCAGATGACAAGGTGAATAAGAGTGTTGTAACTCACAGTAAAGTGGTTGACTGCATGTGTGCGTGTAGCGTTTGTGTTCTGAGAAATACACACCCTGCACCACTTCACCATCGCTATTACATCACCTCTTTTCTGAAACACTTAACATTTCACCTCCCTGTCTGCAATTTTTCAGTCACCCGTGCTCGTAACTGCTAGAAGATGTCATAGAGCATCCAGCATATTTCTCACATCTCCCCCCTAATCTAAAATTTCAGTTATGTCATAAGAGTAACTCTAGTTATTGACAGGTGACCCTTGTGCGGCAGTAGTATTTCCATGACCCAGTTGCCAGGGGAAGGAATAGCGGGGCGCCGTAGGAAAGTGAAGGGTGTGACTGTAACCCGAGAGCTCGCAGAGGCGTGAGGAGCACATGGTGTGGAAGGGTGGAGAGGTGACTATGTAAGGAGTTGTCAACAAAGCGTCAGCTGAGGGGCCGGCAGGCCGGCTGACCGCAGCAGGCAGAAACGGGGCCGATAGAGCGGCTCTGCTGGGCTCAGCTGGTCTGAGGAGCATCTGCAGCATCGTGCTCCTCGCTTATCTGCAGGGATCCTCCTTCTACAGGCCAGACCAAGCGTGAGGAAGAAAGAAAGCTTTCTTTTCTTAGTCGTTCGTTGCCGTTGGGTGCCGATGCAAAGTCACTTTTTATTTTTGGGTTAATGTTACTTCTCATTTCCTCACCATTTGTAACGATGACTGAACGTAAATAGACCAAAAATGTGTCTGCATGACCGACGACAGAGATTTTATTGTCAAATTTGATACTCAAAAACTTTTTTTAATGAGGCAGAAATAGACCAAACATTCTATTTGCAAATCTAAATCGTAATTATTCCTCCATTGTGATAAATATGTGTTTGCCTGTCAGATGAGCGTCAGATCATTATTTTGAAAAAGGATGCCAAAAATTGAAATTAACTATGCTGTTGCATATCGGTTCCAATGTGTGAATAGTTTCAGATGCAAAGCAATACATCACTTATTTGGTTGACATTAAGTGTCATACACCATGCATGTATCAAAGGCTCATTAAATGCCCTTAAATATCACTCAGCTACTCAAATTACTGCTATGCAATTTACAAAGAAAATTTATCTTACACGAGTGTGTGTTTTCGCACATGCGATACCTTTAACAAGCCGGTCTCATGTTATATTTCATCTGCAGCTCCCAGCCAAATATTCTTTCATACATCCCTCCTTTTCACCAGGTTGTCTCCAAACGAAATTTGAATCCCAGCAAAATTAGGTGTGCTGTTCCTCAGATCCACTGAGGTGAAATGAGCGAGACTGGAAATGGCAAATCCGAGCCACGTGGGTGAAAGTGGGATGAATGAGACGAGCTTCCCGTTCTAGGTGCTGCGGTTCTGTGTCCGCGCCTCCTTAAGCGGTCATGGAGACTCTGACGTGGGGCGGCCGGCTCCCTATAAGCACCTGTCCGCCCACGTCACGCCAGGCTCCCGATTTGAAAAGCGTGTGATTGTTTTCCGAGCGCGGCGCGCTGGGTGCGTATATAGGCCACACCACAGGGATACTCAACCCACTTTTCATTCAGAACTCTGACAAGAAGACATCATCCAGGACAAAAGACATTTGGAGACACTTTGACAGGGAAACATGGAGGTAAGAGAAGGCTTGATTCAATTCAGTCTGCAGAAACTTTATATCTGCGCGCTTTTTTTAAATCGTGATTCCGGATTTGCAATATTTGTCATTATGTCATTAGTCATTTCAGCTGATGTGTGCGAATGAGTGTGTGTGCTTACTTTTAACAAAAAGTACCAGTGATTTGCACCGATGTTTCTGAGAGTATAAGGTGATTTTATATTATAATGTTCTCCATGCCAAGCTACAACCGTCCGTTAACTTTTCGAAGTTGGCTTTGCGTTTTCTGTGCAGAGCTCAGCCCCTGGATAGCGCTGAGCGAGTTAAACGAGCGGTGGCTCTGTGCTCCCCAGATGCTGCCGCGGAGCCGAGAGGCCGCCGGCCACGCAGCGTCCCTGATGGAGCGACTCAACCTCCAGAGGAGACGGGCAGACTTCTGCGACTGCGTGCTGAGGCACAAACTGAGCCCGGCGCGTCTCTATCCCGCGCACAGGTAAGACGCAAATACACGTTGCTCACTTCTGACCTCATCTATGACGCAAAAGTGCGCAGTATACCGGAAATCATCCCTAAAATTCTACCTGTCGGAATTTAACGGCAGATACCGCTTTGACTGTTGACTCTGTTTCGTGCATACTGCAATATGTTTTCAGACTGGTATGATGTGTCCATGCTTCTTATCCATCACTCATAAAATTTACTTTTAAACTAATCAGGACCATATTTGACATTATCAAGCCACCAATCATTTAAGCAACAACACGACAGTCTGAATTCAGTCCTATTTAAAGTGAGGTTAAGTCATTATTCAATGTTTAAACTTACCAGATTCTGCAAAAACATTTTAAGATACTGGTAACGAGTATTTCTACCTGATTTTCACTATTTGCAAGGACGCACATCCAAAACAATTTATTTGTGTAGAATTTGTGTGACGTACCGCCATGGTTTTTGAATTTGATATGATTCAAACTTTTTTCTTTTTTTGGGTTGGGGGCTTGGGGAGATTCGTTTCACCTTTAATGATCAAGTTTTCTCCTAATCTATAATTATTTCACAAGTTTCAAACTATTAACTTCATCTTCTCTCCCAGGTGCGTCCTGGCCGCCTCCAGTCCAGTTTTGGCCTCTTTACTGACATCTAGTGGCGCTTTGGTGGAACTGCATGCTCCCAGCCTGTGTGACGCGGTCCTGCCCCTGATCCTGGACTACATCTACTCTGGCGCTCTGCCTCTCACACACACGCCGCAGAGACACTGCGCGCTGCTCTCTGCTGCCCATTACCTACAGATGGACAAACTCCAGGAGGCGCTGGGAGCTTGGGGACAGTGTTGGACAAAGGAATGTCCAAGTTGTATTGTGGAGACAGGAAGGTGGACAGAGTTAGACATTGCAAGGACAATGGAGGACGTACGGACGTCTACGCCTCTTGACATGGGCACGAGGAGCATGGAACAACCTGTCCAGCTGTCTCCTGTCCTGCCCCCCTGGACACCTTTTCATCCTCTGTGCTCGTCTCGCCGCCCTGGAGACGGCTGTCACTCTTCATTATCATCCTCATCTTCTCCTCCTTGCTCTTTGGCAGTACCAGTCATCTGCCACAGTGGTAAAACAAAGGATGCACCCATTTCAGGGACGGAGGAGACCTGTCCATCACCTCAGGCCTCAGCTGAGTACGCCAGCTCTTCATCGCCCCCTGCAGGAGACGGAGAGTGCATTGGAGGACAGAGAGCTTACGAAGACACCACAACCCAGACGGTCGTTGGTGTGTTTCCGAGCACCAGGGATGGGCGGCCTTGTGGAGAACAGGGTCACAGTGACCCTTGGGACTCCTTTGAAACTCACCCGGTGGACGCAGATCGCGAAAGAATGAAAGATTTGCTTCACAAAAGCAAATTTAGGTTACAAAGGGACAGAAAGCGAACACGGGACGGTGTACCTCTGGCCACGTATCTACCGAGGAACGATGCTGCAGCTTCAGAGGAGAATTCACTGTCTCAGAACGAGGACGAGATCGATGTTGTCAACAGCTGGGAGGACAGAAGACAAGGGGACGGCGAGCAGAGTTCGTGTCCTTTCACGCACAGAGTCCGGATGGAAAGCTCTGATCACCACGACTCCAGTCAGGACTCGGGAAGAACTGTGGGCTCAGGACAGGAGTCCAACACAGGAAGTGGATTGTCTCATGCCGACACGTGTCCCCAGGGGAACAAACTGGAGGAGCACAGCTGTTCTGAAAACATCAGAGTGCACATTCCACGATCGGACCGCTCTGTACCGAGGAGCGAGTGGAATCAACACAGCTTGGACCTGAGTCCGGGTCAGAGGGTTGTCAGAGACACCACGTTCTCTTCTTTTCACCGAAGTCTGCAGGACAACAACAACCCTGCTAGGACAGACCACAAACAGAGCACCCACCCCGCCGATTGCCCTCCGTTTGTCTCAGATGACATCACTTCTGAACGTCGCGGACCCCTGGGACAGGAACGTCCCTCACATACTTCCATGGCACGCTCAGCGTTCCCAGAGTGTGCGGACAGTAAGACGGATGAGGCGGCCGCCTGCGACCCCGAGGGCCGGTCGTACCGCGGACAACTCTACTGCTGCAGCCTGTGCCAGGACGACGGGCACGGAATGCACGCTGACGCCACGTCTATACACAGTGTCCGATTTTGTGCTGACCGTGCAAACGGGTGCGTGGAAAGAGGGGAGGAAGAGGAGGAGGAGGAGGAGGGCAGCAGCTACGATGGGTCTCGCACCCAGCTGAGTCAGCACTTTGGCAAGGGTCCCACAGATGAAGTGGTGCTGTTGGACATTAGCTCCAAACCGGCCGAGCTGCTGGTGTCCTACAGGTGCCGATCAGAAGAGGAGGAAGAGGGAGGGGTTGTCTTCGGCAGAGTGAGGGTAGAGGACACTCAGGTCCACAAGAGGACGAAAACAGAGAAATCAGCGAGCAAATCTCCCCCCGGGGGACGGACACTTCCAGATCAAACCAGCAGCATGGAGTGTGACCTTTGTCCCAGAGCGGAGGCCACGCCCGCCCACCCAGCACACCTGGTGAGCAGCGCGTGCCAACCCGAGTCGGGCGTGCCAAGCTGCACACGAGGCTCCACGTCGTCCGTGCGCGTCCCGTCTCCGCTTTCAGCCTCCGTGCCAGCGACCTTGTCGGCCCATGTGCCAAGCGGGTCCCAGCAGCCCTTCCTGTGCTCGCTGTGTGAGCGCTCCTTCAGCCAGAGGGGCTCTCTGAATAGACACATGCGCAGCCACCTCGGCGTGCGGCCCTTCCCCTGCCCCCGCTGCCCTATGACCTTTGCGCGCCAGTACCGCGTCACCGAGCACATGCGCGTCCACCAGCGCTGTGCCATCGAGAGCGGCCTCCAGAAGCTCCCAGATGCCTCCTTTTGAGATCTGAGATTAGGGTTAGGTGGAGTAACACACCCTGACTTTCTGTGTAGCAGAGATGGGCAAATATTCGTGCTCCGGGCCCACGTTGACTTTTAAATTTCGACAGATATTGTTTGATATGTCAGCAAAGGATGCAGACATATCAAACAGAAACTGTAAAAAGCAGGAAGATGTCACATTATTTAACTTTTAATAGGACCAGTTTTGTTGCTCACCCATCTTTACCAGTGCATCAAAGTCTGGTGTTAGTTTTGTTGATGTAGTTTTTGCTGTTTGTTTTGACTGCAGTCAGAATTGTGAATTCGGTACGAGTCTTTAGCGGGCCGGATCAAAAAGACCATTGGGCCCGGTGTGGCCCACGGGCCGCAGTTTGCCCACACATACAGTAGCGCCACCATGGTGCTTTGTGCGCACTTTTGTTCCTTGATGTTGAACCCTTTGTCGCAGCCTTACAGCATTAAAACCAAAACAATCTCTGTTGCAGGTCATTCATATTTCTGTGTTTTGCCTCTGGTGTGTGTGCGAGACAGTTTATTACAGAGCCGCCGGTTCTAATTCTAATTCTAATTCTAATCTTGCACCCGATCCAAGTGGAGAACAATTGATACCCTGGCTTATCAATAGCCATACCCAACATTCTAGCGTCACAAACGCTGTGTAGCGAGGCGACAGGTCAGTTCGTTCTGGTGCGGCCATTTAAAGCTCGTCCACGACGTGAGGAATGGACGTCTGGCGGCTGGCGCAGTTGTCGGCTGGCAGTTGCTTGGCACAGACGAGGGTTGAGGAGGAGCTGCGGGGCGTCTTCAGCAGGAAACCACCGGTGGAGCAGACAGGCCTCATCAGGTGGGGGCAGTTTTAAAAATAATCGTCTTGGTGCCCAGATGGGACATGGTGTTTGGCCTCCCCTCCATTGCTCAGCTGTTTATTTACACATGGGTACATGGTGCTGCTGTACAGTCATTTATTTAATTTGATACTCAGAAGGTCCTGAGAGGGAATTGCTTGTCGGCATTTTGTTTATTGGGAGCAGTTAGAGAATCAGAGTCTTGCTCAAGGGTACGCTGGATCCAGTGAGAGGAGCCTGGGAATCAATCTAGCGACAATGTGGCTTCAAAATGACGCCTCCACCTTCTCCGCTACGCGTCCCGCTGAGGTCAACAGGGGGACTTGAGGCCTCTCCGCTGCCTCAGACGGGGATTTGAGGGTGTCCGAGGATCCACGTGGCCCGCTGAGGACAGACCGGTAAGGAGGTGACATGTGCGGTAATGTCTGGGAGGAGGATGTGTGTCAGTCTGTCCTCAGATGTCCTCCCTCTGCTCCACTGGTGGCTGGGTTTCCGGTAAACGCCCCGCTTGAGTTTCGTTGTAGACGACAATAGCCTGAGAGGAACAGGGACAGGAACGTGCTGGTGACTTTCACAGCTGAGAACTGCGAGGACATGTAATCTCACACATGCTTTTCCCAGCAGACACTCTGATTCAGCCAAGCCATGCTACTGTAGGTCATAGGCTACTGTTAATGACAGCTTGGCACAAGTGTAGCTAGGGCAGGATAAGAAGCACTAATTACTCCCAAAGGAGAGTGACCCCAAGACTAGAAGTTGAGAATGAGAATGTGTTGATCCAGAATGACAAACGCAAATCAGTGTTGTATATTTGTTACAGTTGAAAATAACTGTGCAGGTTCAAAAGGAGGGCCAAGATCCACTGAGAACCTTATACTTATTGGACCATTGACTGATGCGTCCATGACATCTAGATATGTAGGTACAGGTACTTGATTGATCCGTTGATGTTGTGATCCAGGAAATGCAAGAAAATCTCAATGCATTGGCCGGGAATCGAACCCGGGCCTCCCGCGTGGCAAGCGAGAATTCTACCACTGAACCACCAATGCTACTGTGTGTGTGGTCCTGAGGTTCCCACGCACCTGGCTCTTCATGGAGCTGAGGGCAGATCTGGCTAGTGTGGACATCACGATGAAGATGACGACGGCAGCTATGATGTTGATGACATAGACCACGTCCAAAAGGAGGTACGGGAACTGGACAGGGACGCACACGCACGCACGCACACACACACACACACACACCTGGTCAAAAACAAACACAACATCTGCACCATCTTTGCAGTTAGGGCCTAGTATTTTCCATTTTTTTCAATCTATCCAGAAAAAACTATCTAGATAACTTTTCTTAAGTCCCCCTCTTGGCTGCCTACACCTTTCTAGAGACAGTTCTAGAGACTTCCAAAGTATCTAGAACTGTAGGTGGGGACTTGTTGGATAGATCCTGGAGTACTTTTCCTCGCCCAAACAATAACAAACACCACCTATTCCATATTTATATAGGAAAGTAGAGTAAAAGAGAAATACAGACCAGATAGTCATGTGTCCTCTCCGGGAAAGAGATGGTTGTGTTGTCCTCCTCCTCTATCTCCTCATCAAAGGGCGACTCGTGCAGGTGCATGTCGTAGAGGAACCTGTTGGTGATGAAGAGGAACAGCAGAGCCCAAACCGAGGCGATGACGGCCACGATACTGAGGGCCAGAGAGATGGTGACCTGCACAGGCAGACCGAGACAGAGGAGCGGAGCAGCTTCAGACATCCCAATCGTTTTTCCGAGGAATGGTGCGTGAGCGTGGTGCGGCGTGATCCCACCGTTTTCTTGGTGGGGTTGTGGTCCGTCAGAATATAGAGAATTCCACACAAGATGAACTGCAAGAGAGAGACGGCGATGGAGATCAGCAGGAGGAGAAGCAGCATCTTCACAATTGTCTTCAAAAGGTTGTTTAACCATTGGATGCACAACCTTCCAATAACTACACAATTCCACCATTTTTGACCCCGTTTCAAATTCGCAAAATATTGAGAATTTTCTCAAAATAAATGAAAACATAAATAAAGAAAAATATTGCCTCATGTCACAAACATGTTTGATAAGAAATACCTGGAATATGAATATATTAAAAAAAATCTTTGTAAAGATTTTAAGAATAGCATCCCCTGAGGTATATTTGACCCCAGGTGTGCATCTAAGGTTTAAAAACAATTAGATATGAAACTTATTTCGGTTTGTGTTGTTTACAATCATACTTTTTTTTAGGATGCAGGCCCACACACTCCACCTGGTGTCCTAAAGTGGACAGATGTCTTCTGCAGTGACTCACCAGCAGGCCCAGCCACAGGCCAGGGGGGAGGTTGTGATGAAAATCGGGGATGTCAGTCACAGCGATGGAGAGGATGAAGAAGCAAGACCCGATGATGACCACCACAATCTGCCGGCCGGAGGAAAACAAGGTCACATCCAAACAAACTCAGTGTCTGTCATTATTATCGGCACAAAATGTGTGTGTTTGTGTGTGTCTGACTCCAGTGATCTTGGGTTGGCCCCTCAGGAAGCGGTGCAGAGGCTTACTGCCCCCCACGGTGAAGCTCCTCGGGCCGGCTGAGCCGTCCTGTCCAGCGGCTGCTGGGATGAGGGTGGCAGACATCTGACCGGGCCAAATACAAACAGAGACGGAGGGTCACGTCCTCTAGATGGAGGTTGCTCTTGGAGATGACATTCCTCAAGGCCCACATATCTTCATTCTATGCATTTCCTGCTCCTGCACATACAATCTGAAGTCCAGATTAGAACAAAAGTAGAACTCATGCTGAATAAACACTGACTTTCATAACACTGTGTCAGGTCCTTTGGCTCTGGTGTGTCTCTGGAGTGTCTGTGTATCATTAAACCAAGAAGCCAAGTCAAACTAGAGGAAGACTGACGGGAAGCTACACTAATACACACTAACTCGCGCACACAGTCACACTGAGAACATCAGAAGTGTAAGTTGTGGATGTTAACTATGATAAAGACACAATCTGGACCCCGAAAAGAGCGAACAAACAAACGCTAAAAGAGAAAATCAAACCTTCAGCGTTCCTCACTGCAGCCTGCGCGCCATCGAAGGTCCACATCTGGAAAGCGTCAGCAGGGAGAGTGTGTGTGTTTGTGTGTGTGCGTGTGTGCGGGAGAGACCCTCTGAGGACGATCTGTGCGTCCTGAACTCGAGCCGTTTCTGGCCATAACTTCGATACTGATTTGAATCAGTGGGCGGAGACCGAATGTGCGTCTATACTTTTCGTGAACAGAGAACAAAAGACGCGAAACAAAAAGCCCGTAAACTCCGGAGAATGGAAGGATCGAATCGCCATTAGGACGATAAATTCTCCAGCAGAAGGGAGGAGGGGGACAGCCAGATCCTTCTCTTTCTCACTCGCACTGTGTGTGTGTGCGCGCGCGCGGGATTTCATTGGAGCACTGGATGTGCATGGGATGAAATTCCTCATGAAAAAAAGGGAGAAGCGGCAGGAGGAGGGGCGAAAGAGTGACGACTCATCTGCCCAGGGAAACATCACAAAAAAATAATTAAATCAAGATTCATCAAGTCAATGATGTTGCATATTGTCGATTGCATTTTGTTGTTTCGATCCGGTACCGATATCGGATCGATAAAACAATATGCAATATCGCACACCACTAATGGACACCAACTAGTTTATAAATCAAAAATATGATTTGCATGTATCAGGAAAAAAGAATTCTTAAAACAACACCAGATTCAGACATGTGTGATTTTATTGGAAAACACGTTGGTTGTACAGATTTGTTCAAACAATGTAAGAATGGCTTCCACTGCAAACTTCTTCACATGCGGCTACTTTTCCTCTACACATAACATATACCGACGCCATCATCATCATCATCATCATCGTCAGAGCCACACTGGAGAATGAGCCCAAGCCCAAAATCTCTTTCACAGAAAGAAGGAGGTGTTCATCATCATCAAGATGATTTTGTTGAAAACACACAGACGTGCACAGCTTCCACCCAGAACAGCGCCAGCCTCTGATTTCCTCGATCAGTGGATCATCGGATCAATAAAGTATCCACACGCCCTCCCGTGGACACACACGGTCGCTGCTCTCTCACACATTTTCAATCGCACCCCTCACACGCCACCGTCTCCTCTGAGACCGAGACGTCACAGTTACAAAGTATCGCGGGCAGTTTCCTTTAATTCTACGTCTCATGTACAGATTAAACTTATTTGAGGATCGGAGGTAAGAATCTCTTCCAGTTTGAAATACCTTGAGAACGACGTAAACACGGCTGCTGTAGACTCTCATGTAAATAAAAAAATATTCTATCAAAGTGTTGTGCTTCAGCAGCTACTACTGCATCCAAAGCTGCTCGTTTTGTTTCGTTTTTATGTTTATACACAGAAAAGTGAACTTTAAAATCTGCAGCAGCCCGTGTAAGTATTTTTTCATTAACCCCTGATGAACTGAAGGCACAGTATGAAACATGATATTTACAATTTGGACGTGATCTTTGAGCCCCTCGCCTTGTTATGGCGCTCTACTGTCCTCTAGTGGTCACATGCGGAAACGACCCTTCTACACGATAAGACGACAACTTGTTAAAATAAATTAAGTGATTTGAAGGAGCACCAAAGACAGAATATCGTCATATTAGTATAGTCGATAGGTTCACAAAGTCATTATCTCTAGTGGTTTCTCCATAATTCAAAATGTACAATATATACAATAACTTCACGGGAAAATTCATAAGAAGGCAATTGACAAAATAGACCCCGTATCTGACATCTACCCCGTAGCCCTGCAGTTTAAGTTAACATGTTACGAAAAGTATGTGATTGCATTGATGAGCATCAGTCAATGGAATAAACAAACACAAAGTGATTTAACGCACATTGTTCCTTTCCCGCGTCACACACAGAGGCGGAACCCTCTTGCATCACTATGTGCGGAGTCGGACGTATTACAGTCGGACGGTCTCCCGCGGCAAGTTCGGCGCGGGAAATGACGCCCGCGATTCGGTTTGAGGGGGAAGTTTGACGCCCTGATCCCCGAATTTCCTCTGTTTACAACACACCGAGGGCAGAAATGTTTGCCGTTTCCAAGCAGGAGCCGCGACCCAGGACGGAGGAAAAGCTTATCTTGCACATGTATCATTTATATCTGTTTAACTAGATGGCGCGTGTCTACGAGAGATTTTATTTTGAAAAATCTCCACTTCCGACTTATCTCAGTCACAGCTTTTTGTAAGCACCCAAAGATAAGTTATAAATTACATTTATTTTTCTACACTGTAATGTAGTCGCAGTAGAAATAAGGAGCATAATAGTTGATATAATACCTCTACAGTTCTTATATCAAATGCACCTTGTGTTTTGTTATGTGCGTGATTACCGGACCGAGTTCGACCTGCCAGGTAGTCTGTGGTTCATAAAAGTGTGTGTGTGTGTGTGTGTGTGTGTGTGAGGTCAGTTTATCTCAATGGGCTGCGGCTCATCGTCCTGTTTTGGGCCCTCAGGAGGTGGTTTCCCCCAGTAGAGGGAGTCAGAGCGGCAGAAGTCGGGTGTCCCGTCGCCTTGCGTCACCACAGGAAAGACATGGTCCACCATCTCACACAGACGCGGGAAGCTGGGGGAGACACACACAGGCACACATGTTACACACAGAGAGAGAGAGAGAGTGTGTGTGTGTGTGTGTGATGACAAGGCTGCATGAGGCCGCTTACGAGGAAATGTTGGTTTTGGCGTGTTCCTGTGTGAGCTCCCCCTTGGGATTGACGGTGAAGATTCGGTTGAGAGGGACGCCCACCTCCTTATAGGAGTACACATCCTGAAATGACACACACACGCACGCACAATCAGTTGAACTATCAGACCTAAACTACGGACCCCAAGCATAGAGGGCGAAGTGTCTGTAGCAGCTGTGAGAACATTTTGAGTGGGTGAACCTCTCTGTGCGAGGGTGTGTTTGTGTGTGTGAGTGCGTGTGCCTCACCGTTGGCCTGTTGCCAAAAGCAGCGTAGAAAGGTTCAGTGTTTGGCTGGAAAAGGTGCTTGATGTCAGATAAACACTCGATCTTGAACTTTTCGGGTTTCTTCTCAATCACCTCCCTGAAGAGACACGGAGCATGAGTGCAATCACACACATACACACACACACACACACACACACACTCAGTCACTCACTCACTCACTCACTCACTCACACCTCCTGCCTGACTTCGCTGTGCATTCCTCTATTAAATTTCAGTTTTTAAATTAGGGAACATCACTTGTCGTTACTGTGTTTGCATAGTTGCCACTGAGTGTGTGTGTGGGAGTGTGTGAGACCTGTGAAAGGCAGAGAAGAGGCTGCTGGGGCTGAGCAGCACTGGGCCCATGGGCAGCATGGTTCCCCTCTCGTTGACCCAGTGCAGGTACCCACGCGTCATGTCGGCCATGCCGATGGCCCTCGCTGAGCAGTACATGAACTTGTAGCCATTCCTGTGGGGGAGAGAGAGAGTCAGAGAGAGAGAGAGGGAAGGAGGGGAGGGGAAGGGGAGTAAGTGTGGGCAAGTGAGTGAGAGGGTGAGCGACAAACAGAGAGAGAGGGGATGAAACAAAGCAGGTACATAAGATGTAATAATCAGATACAAATGCCACTTTTGTTAAAGAAGATTTCAGTTTTTGAAGAGCAATAGCATGCGCGTGTGTGTAGGGCTCAACTCACTGGCTGACTCTGTGGTAGAGCCTGGCGATGCCCTGATGGGTCCAGTCTTTACCCAGCGTGGGCAGAATGTGGCCCAGTGTGTCCGACCTGCAGTGGGGACACACACAGGCACACACACTTGTCTGAAGCCTGCCATCTAGTGGTGAACACACAGACCATCAGCTCTTGTTTGACTTGGTCTCAGCACCACAGGGCATCAAAAGTGTGAGTCGGGTCCGATCTGATGACCGAAACTGACTCCGCCGCCACCAGTGTGTCGCCTCTGTTCAATCCGGTCGCCCGGAGTGTGTGTGGTGTGTGTTCTGACCTGGTGATGGTTCCGTCGATGTCTGAGATGACGATCTTGTCGTCCCAGCTCCACAGGTAGATGGTCCCATGACAGCGACACGTGCCCTGATACTGCGTGGTCACGCTGAACACCACCTCATTGGGCCCCTCTTTCAGCTGCAGGCTGGCCTGTGGCACACACACACACACACACACACACACACACACACACGGTTATATGTGTACAAGAAGTTAAGTCCAGTCTTAATGAATGGACAAAGCACAACCAGGCACAATAGAGAGAGAGTGTGTGTGTGTGAGTGTGTGTGTGAGAGTGTGTGTGTGTCGTACCAGCTGGTCCGAGGTGAGCCTGAGGGTCTTCTTGAAGCACACACTCCCAGCAGTGAGGGGGGGCTCGGCCTGGCAGGACCCCGACGCCTGAATGGACATCCTGTGGTCCTCATCACTGGAGGACGACTCGTCCTTCATCCTGGGGACAGAAGAGACACATGCGTTGGTCCCACACACTAACGACGAGTGTGTGGGACGTGAACCTCCACCGTGCCTCTGTCACCTGTTGGCCATGGCGAGCGAGGCGCCATCGTCTCCTCTGTCTGCCACCGACTCGCTGGCTGATTCCTGTGAAGACACCAGAGGTCAAAGGTCAGCGGGTCAGTGATGGAGTAGACCTGTCCTGCTGCTGACGGACCAAACTCAGAGTATGCGCGTGCATGTTTTGTGTGTGTGTGTGTGTGTGTGTGTGTGCTCACAGATTTGGAGTCGCTGTTCCTGCTCCTCCAGGAGAACCACCAGCGGCCTGCTTTCTTTGGCATCTTCTCCTTCATGATATTCTCCACTGAGGCCTGGAGAACATGCACACATACAACTCAAAACCCACTGAGAATGCAAATAAAAAACCAACGCAAGAAAATAAATCAGCAACACCGATCACGACCAACACGCCACAGCGGGAAAGAAACAAAAATCCAAATGCGAACGCAAAATAAGGAAAATGAGCCAATTTAGAGGGATGCAGGTGCAGATGAGATGGAGGAGAGACGAAGGAGAGGCACACAAGAACAGACAGACAGGGAGACAGGACGGACGGCGTACAGGCTGCGAGGAGCTGGAGCCAAACAGGCCCGGGAAGCAGTAGGAGAAGAGGCCGAAACCAGAAAAGACGTAACTCAGGCACCAACACTTAAGAGGGGAGGTGAGGTGAGGGGAGGACAGAGGGGGAGAGGGAAGGGAGGACGTCCACACATGGAGAAGTGAGGAGAAAAACCAGGGGAGGGGGACAAAGAGAGGTTATTGCTGCGCTCGGAGGGCAGGTTCAAAGCAGTGGTCAGGTTAAACGTCTCGTGCTGTGAGCCCACCGGAGGCTGAGTTAGTGTGTGAGCTGGGTTATTTGCACAAGAATGTGTAGGAAGCGTCAGTGTGAGGAGGAGCACAGCAGGAGAGGAGGAGCAGCACATTAAAGACGACAGACACACACGCTCAGTGCCTCAGGTTAGCCTTGTGTGTGTGAGTGTGTGTGTGTGTGTGTGTGTCACAGCAGGGCTCTCACCTGTGGCAGTGGTTTCTGATAGACCTGCATCGCCAACATGACCGGAGCGGCCGTGCTCCAGTTGTAGTACCTTTGATGAACACCAGAGGGAGACATTAGCATAAAATGCACGCCTATATCGTCAAATTGAGAAGAAGAACTTTATTGTGAAATGTGTCGCGAAAGCAGCGTTGACAGTCACTCATACTTTTGTCATCTAAGAGTGTGACAATTTGATTTAGAATTTAATTTTCACTGCATTATTGTGGCATAATAAACAACATTCCTGGACAGAATCAACACAGGACATGCTACTATGACTTAATCTCTCCTCTTTAACCACATCTACAATAAATATAACAGACTGCCGAAGCGTAACACACACAGTCATGCACACACACACACACACAGGTGGAAGATTGAGTGTGTGAACCTACTTGTTTCCTATTTTCACCACCAGGTTGGGATCGTCAATGATTGAGGGGTTGAGAGAAAACTGCTGGTAGGAAATTATTCGCTCCTGGAATTGCTCTGGAGCATGCAACACACACACACAAACACACGCAACAGACACACACACACACACACACACACAAATAGATGATGATGCAGTATTGAGCTGCTGTTCTTGTAACACTGATCTTGTTGCATTAGCAAAATAAAACATTGAAAATATTCTGCAGTATTTTGGGTTTGGGCTCTTTTGTGTCCCTCCTGGGCTGCCGTACCTCTGGTGATCTCCCTGTTGTCGGCGAGCCCCCCGCACAGCGAGATGGCCACGTGGGGCACGTCGCCCAGCTGGTCGGACAGGCTGTCCAGGCCGCTGTCCATCCCGCTGCTGCCCACCGACTGGGGCGACTGGCTGGCGCTCCTCACGTCTGTCAGCACGGCCTCGGGCACGCCCCTCGCCGAGCTGCCGCCGCCATCGCTGTGAGGGAGAACTCAGTATCACACACACACACAAACACAGCGGGGGGCGGAGCCGATGTGTGAGTGTGAATGTGTGTGTGTACCTCTTGGGGAAGTAGAGAGCAGCGACCTCGGGCTCCAGCTCGGTGATGTCATCCAGGTAAACACCGTCCGCACCGAGGTGCTGGCTCCTCTTCTCTGAAACACACCCGCCACACGTGTCAGCTGTGTGTGTGTCTGGTGTGTGTGTGTGTGTGTGTGTGTGTGTGTGTTAGGTATCCCCACCTTTCCTCTTGGACGGCGAGTCGGTCCTCCTGCTGGGACTCCCTCTGCCCCCACCGCCGTCCTCCATATGATCGGGGAGGAGCCTGCGAGGAGCCGCGCAGGACGACAGCGCCTCCATCTCCCCACACGTCTCCATGGGCTCCACATCTGTCTCTGAAGGACACCGAGGAGGAGACGGTGTCTCATTCATATACTGCCTCTGAATTCGCCCGTATGTAAATCGTATATACATCATATATACACGTGAGCATATTTACTTTGTCTTCTGGCTTTCGCGTCGTCTTCCTCTTCTCGGACTGGCCTGTCCCTGGGCTGAGGGACGGGGGGGACGTAGAGGCTGAGGGACGGGGGTCCAGAGTCTGTGATGGCTCTGAAGTGAGTGCTGTCAGACACCGGGATGGATACCGAGGAGGGCCGATCCTGATTTTGGAGGGCTGTCAGGAACGAAGGCTGCAATGTGTGTGTGTGGGTGCGTACGTGTGTGTGTGTGTGTGTGTGTGTGTGTGTGTGTGTGTGTGTGTGACAGAGAGAAAGACAGAGACAGATTGAGAAACAATTATTTCATGAACACATCATCATATGACTGTGTGCATGCAGGCACGTGTGCACGAGTGTGTGTGTGTGTGTGTGTGTGTGTATGTGCGTGTGTGTGTGTGTACCTGGGCGGCCTGTGGCAGCTCCCCCCACGTCCACAGTATCTCCGTGTTGTCTTTGTTGCGGTTGGACAGCTCAGAGTCGCTCTTTGGAGACGGCGACTCGGAATCGCCGGTGCTGTTGGGAAAAAGTCGGAGGTGTTACTGACACACACACACACACACACACACACACACACACACACACACACACACACACACACACACACACACACACACACACACACTGAACCGAGACAAACAAGGAACTCTTTGATTATGCAGTGATTACTGCGTTACCTAACAGAGGTGAAGTGAGACGACTGCTGAGGACAGGAGATGGACAGACCACAGGGAGGAGGGAGGGACAGAGTCTGATCAATCACAGCACTACCAGAGGGACAGAAGACAAGAGGAGGAGGAGGAGAGGGGACAAAGGCAGAGACAACAACAGAGACTGTTAGTGTGTGTCTGGGAGGAGAAAGTGATCATCACAAAGAGAGAGAGAGAGGAGGGGGAGAGAGAGAGAGAGAGAGAGAGAGAGAGAGACAGAGAGAGAAAGAGATCAGGCGGTCAAGAGAGGACGGAGAGAGAGAGAGAGAGAGGGAGAATCTATTTAGGGACGATTTGACATTTAAACAAAAGTGATAAATTTACTTTGACATGAAAACATGGAAGAAAAACGCTCACACACGCACAAGACAATTGACACTGAAGCTTCTTAAGGTGTGTGTGTGTGTGTGTTTTGTGTGTGTGTGTGTGTGAGAGTGAGCGAGCAGTACCTCTGTGAGCTGTGATTCCAGTCGTTGCTGGGGTGTGTGTGTGTGCTGGTGATGGATGCTTGATCACCGTACACAGCTCTGATTGCGGACAATACACACAAACATGCACGCACATGTGCGTGCACACACACACATGCACACACACACACACACACACACACGAGAAGAGTCATGTACACGAAAATGTACTGCAACAGCACCACAGTATTACAGTGACATTACACGCACGCGCACACACACACACACACACACACACACACACACACACACACACACTCACTCACACACCTGCTGTCTCCCTCTCTGTCCTCGTCCGAGCTCAAGTCGATGGTGAACATGTCCTCGTCCGCTGAGAACTCCTCCCCTCCCCCCTCTCTCCTTCCTCCTCCTCCTCTCTCCACCTTCTTCCTCCTCTTCCTCCTCTTCTTGGTCGCCCCCCCGTCGCTTTGCTGCGGCCCCACGTTCTGCACGGGCAGCGAGCTGCAGGCGTCTGAGCCCAATGAGAAACAATGAAACTCTCACACACACACACAAACAAACAAGAACATTTTTCATTGCTGACTGCAGGATGCTGAGTGGTTACCATGGTGACGAGGGGCTCCCCGGCCTAGCTGGGACTCCATCAGCTCGGCTCCGGTCGCCATGATGGGAGATGTTGCCAGATAGGGGGGAACCACTTCCTGTTGCACAGAGGGAGACAGAAATATCGGATATTTTTATGCATTTCAATCAGTTATTTGTGGAATTTCGTCGAAAATTTCGGTGAAAGTGAGGCCAAATTCTAAAGCTTCCAAATTCTGACGATTAAATTTGAGTGAATGTGTCACAAAATGTTGTTCATCTGGGTTGATAAACAGCAGCTGTCAAGAATCAAGATGGTTGCTGGTTTGATACCAGGCTCCTCCTAAAGTCCAGTTCCATAAAGTGTGTTTAGATCTTGTTGTTCTCTCCTGAGCTCTGCCAGGCCTCGACCTTGGAGGCTCTCCGCCCGGCGCGGCGCGGCGCCCCCTGCCTTCTCTTCTCCGTCCTTGTTGACACAACAGGCTCGTGACGGCGGCGGCGAAAAGGTGACGGCGGCGGGAAAACACGTCTGACATTCAGCGGCCGCTGACACAGAACGACTCCTGACCGCACACTCACGCGGCGCAAACAGAGCAGCAGTGTGTGACCGAAACTGCTCGTGGACACACAAACACACACGTTAGACACACACACGTTCTGACACACCCTGTGTATCAGATAGAATTAAAGTCGGGGATTTACACTCACTCACTGAGAGCCGAGGGGAGAACACACACCTCACTCAAAGCACTAGGGAGCTTCTCCCTTACATTTCTGTCCAGTAGGGGGCGACGCTGAGCGCGAGGAGGTTTTTAAAGTTCTTTGCCAACTCAAATTTGTAATGGTTTGAGCTGAAATATGTCCCCGTGAGTAACAACAATCAGCTCAAATGATCTATAAATTCATCCACACACACTCACGGCGAGTGTGTGTGTTTGTGTGTATAAATGTTGCACTTTAACCCAAAACACACACTCAGCCAGCACTGTAACTATTGGTTTGACATGTTGGCACAGGTCTGGATACATCCATCATCCACTCCTCATTTAAATGTGTGTGTGTGTGTGTGTGACCAAGAGGCAGTGAAAGTTCAGTGTGTGTATGTGTGTGTGTGAGTGTGTGTTGCCGAGTCCTGTTGTATTGTGCGTTTGTGTCTGACCGTCCTGGCTGTGCAGCCAACTGTGAAGGAGGTGAAGCGGGCTGAGCTAAAAATAGACCTGGTGCCTTCCCCTATGTGTGTGTGTGTGTGTGTGTGTCTGTGCGTGTCTGTGCCGTGTGGTTCTGAATGCATGTGAGCTTGGACTTGGACTTCACTGCGTCTCACCACAAAGACAGACGCATGAATGGTCCCATTG